>PVKM010042534.1:0-13056 GCA_004027735.1 Carollia perspicillata | reverse complement strand
GGGAACCAAGGAATGTTTTTTTAAAGTATTTTGAGCACTTACAGCCTACTTGATTAGAAAGCTAAAGGCTGAAAAAATTCTGTGAGACCCCAGAGTTCCTCCACTTGTTTTTGGAGGCCTTGGGAGAAAGACTACAAGCTTCCCCATGTACAGATCTTTGCATGGTTTCTCTTTAAAACACAGGCTCTGGCCACTCGCCCCCATGCATGCCCTTCCCCTGCCTGCAGGCTGTGTTTGTCTGCTTTTTCCCAGACTAAGTATCTCTGTCTCCTTTTCACATTCCGATCCAGGCTCACCTGCCGCAGGAAGTGATTACCTCATCTGAATAGTTCGAAACCAGTGGCACCTCTTTCTGTTCTGTTTGTAGGAGTGTTTCTGTCATGGTGGAATGATCATCTATAAAACAAGGCCTTGAACTGTAACCCTTTTACCTATTTGAAAACAATATTTGGTCATCTATGTATTCCTGAATTATCTTTTCTCTTTATGCTTTCATTGTTATGGAGTGTCCGTTTGTGTTCCCCCAGAATTCCTATATTGCAATCCTAATGCCAAAGGCGGGGCCTTTGAGAGGTGGTTAGGTCAAGTGGGTGGAGCCCTCCTGAAGGGGATTAGTATCCTTGTAAAAGAGACCCCTCTGAGCTCTCTTTCCCCTTCTGCCCTGTGAGCACAGAGTGAGAGTGGAGAGGGAGCAGGACCTCACTGGACACAGAATCGGCCAGCGGCGTCTTGATCTGGGATGCTATGGACTCTAGAACTGTAATGAACGCTGTTTGAGCCACCTGGTCTGCGGCATTTTTATGGTAGCCGCCCGAATGGACCGAGACCCTGGTAGAGGCAGAAACGTGGTTTTCTGGGTTGCACTTGCTGAATGACAAACGATGTGTCCCCAGCCCCTGTCACTGCTGCCTCCACTGCAGATTTTACGCAGCTAAATGCCTCTTTGATTGGTTTTCTCAGTCTTTATTTTGGACTCCTTATCATTTTAACTTCTCTTTTTTGGAGAACTCCAGAGTTGAAGCCATCTTCTCTCCAAAATTTAACTCAAAAGCCGTCTCCTTTCTGAGAACTGTCCCCTAAATAAAATTTCAGATTTGGGGAAAAAAGAAGATCACCTGGTCCAAACACCATGCGATGACTGAATTCTCCCTAAACTGTTCTGGGGGAATAGATGCTCAGCCTCAACTTGGGTTTGCTAGTGAGAAGGGCCTCTCTACCTTTGGCGGCATCTCCATTATCCTCAACTGAGCTCTGCTCATTAGCGAAACCTCTCTTCACCTGAGCTAGATTTCCTTCCCTTCTCGCTATCGTTCTTTGGTGCCTGCGAGCAGAGCTAGCAAGGCTCTTTTTCAGGTGAGGATTCTTCAAATATCTGAATATATTTTACATTTTTGGGTGTATGTTGCTTGTGCCTTCTTTCCTTAGTCTAAACAAACAGTCCTCATCTTGCAGAGTTGGGCATTCCGTCTCCTTGGTGAGAGTTGCTCCCCTTGGTTCCTAAAGCCAAGGGCCCGCGCTGAAGACAACGTGTCGGATTAGGGGGCCCCCGGTCCAGATGGCCCCAGCGTTTTAGCTCTTCTCCTTTGTGGTAGATTTGGTTGCCCGTTAGGTCTCACTCTCTTTTTTTAGGATATATTTATGGATTTTAGAGGGAGAGGAAGGTAGAGAGAGAGAGAGAGAAAGGCAGAGAGAGAAACATTGTCACACTAACCCCCCATCTATATTATTATTATTTAAATTGAAATCATGGTTCTTGTTTGTATAGTTGATTGCTTGCTCTTTAATATTTCTAGCCACTAAATTTCATATTATTAGATTTAGTCCATTTATCCCACCTAGGACTTTTTAAATTTTTTTTTCAAATTCTCACTCAAGGATAATTTTTTTCATTGCTTTTGGCGATGGGGGAGAGAGGGAGAAAGAGAGAAACATCAGGGTGAGAGAAGCATCGATTGGCTGCCTCCTCATGTGTGTTCGATCCCCACCAGGGATCGAACCCAAAACCTGGGTGTGTGCCCTGACCAGGAACTGAGCCCTTGACCTTTTTGTCCATGGGACAATGTTCCAACCAACTGAGCCACACTGGCCAGGGCTGGATGCTTTTGTTACTATTCCATATATTTGCAAATTATTTTAGCTTTCTGTTACCCATGGGTTTAATGAGTCTTCTATGCCTTCTTTTAAATCTTTGGTGAAAATATTGCCTGGAACAAAGATATCTTGTTCCATAAGAATAAGCCAGACATACTGTGATTATTGGATATACTTAATCTACAAGTTTAGAAGTCCACTTTTGGCAGTTTTAGGAGGTTCATGTGAGATAAAGCACCTTGAATAATACCTTACGTTCCGTGGGTGTTCAGAAATGTAGTCATTAAGATTTATCTTCTTTCTTGAAATTCTTAAGTTTCATTTACTTTTGGAGATCTGTTCTTTATTTTAAAAAAAACCCTTTAATATTAATCTGCATCTCCATTTGGTTCATTTTGAAAACTTCTTAGGTTTTAGCCCTGGCCAGCTCAGTTGGTTAGAGTATCATCCCCATAAACCAAGGTTATAGGTTCGATCCCCTGTTAAGGCACATACAAGAATTAACCAGTAAATGCATACATAAGTGGAACAAGAAGTCGATGTTTCTCTCTCTTTAAAATCAATAGTAAACATTAAAGAAAGAAAACTTCTCAGATTTACCTACACATTTTAAGAAAGATTATTCTCATCCCTCCTGATGTGTTTATTGGTTTTAAATTTATTTACTCTTACCTTCTGGGGTTCTCAAGGATGATTTAAAAATAACATTTTTGTGTGCTTATAAAAATTATAATATTTGGACAATTTTGGAAAATAAAAGTAGGAAAAAGAAAAGTCACGGAAGGGTTTGTTTTCATTTAGATATTCTCGGCGAATTCTTCAGGCAGTGGGCTTTCCACTGCTGAGCGACGCATGGTCAAGTTTGCGGTTCTCTAAGGCGTACATTTGGCAGGGTTGTTTTTCTCCCCTCCTAAGAGTATGTACATTGCAGTTAGCCCAATTTCATGCTAAAAACATTAACTTACTTTCTCTCTTTCTTTTTCTTTCTCTCTCTGTCTTCTTTTCTTTTCCTTTCCTTTCTTTTCCTCTCCTCTCCCCTCCCCTCTTTTCTTTTTCTTCTCTTTTCTTTTGTTTTTTCTTTCTAGCTTGATATTCATTCCCTAAGCAAAACAATCAGAATCCCTATGTGACTGCGGAATAATAGCTCTCTGAAGTCTTTTCAACTCAGGGCCATCTGAGCTCTATTTTTGCTGAAGCAGAGCACGGATGCAGGTATCTTTGGATTTTCCTTTTCGCTTGTTATTCAGTGTTTCACTTTTCTAGGCAGAGCAGAATCATATACATCCACCATCCAAACGTGTGGCTCCCATGCCTGTCAACTCAGTTGTGTGTGACATATAAGCAGTTGTCTTGGATCTTGTTTTATGCCAGTGTTGTGGGCTGATTAGGTGCCGCTAAATATTTTCAGTTATTTTGGTTAAATCAGACGTCAATCATTTTGTTTGCATTGCATTTTGTTAGAACAGGGGAAGCTTTGATTTAGAACGTTATGCCTAAACTGCTTCCAATGCCTCGAATTCCAGGTTGGGTTTTGGTGTCTCTCCCGCCTGTGGGCTCCCTGGCACTTTGCAGGGGCTGTCCTGGCTTTGCCCATGCTTCTTGCCATTTTAAGGCAGACACATGTATAGTCACCACCGAACTTATTTCCATGACAAAGTTTCTATTTAAGTTAAATATGTTTTCTATTTTGTGACCATGAGGCTGTGCTAAAGTGTGCTGTGTGATTTTTGGCGTCTGAGGAGTTGGGGTGGGGTTGCTCACTGGCATGTTCTCCTCCTTTCTATTAAGCTTGGCTGAGCTCACCAGAGCCCTGGAAGTGAGAAGCAAGACAAAGCATTAGATATCTCATTGAACTGAGTCTTGCATCCAGGGTGGGGGTTACCTGGTGCATGTCAGGCCATAGGTGTGACAGTGGGCCACAGGGCTGCTGAACAGCAGAATCTTACTGAGCTCATTCTTTGTCGTTACAGGCTCTATTGAAGGTGTAATTGACTTGGCTGCTTTTATTGTGAGTCAATGCTGTGATTTCTAGATTGCTAGATTTCCAAGGGCAGAAATTGTATCAATTTGTGCAACTACATTAAAAAAATGACAGGATAAGCCCACCCTGCTAAGGGTCAAGAGCAGTTTATAAATAAATTTTTGGTGATAACAATGGTGGCTTAATACAGATGTAAGATGGCTATGTGAAAAATAGAAATCAATTCAAGAAAACTATTCAGTTTGGAACTCTTAAAAATGAAGCTTTTAGTTTACTACTTTGTGTTAGTAAGAGCCACAAGAATATTTCCCTGATAAAGTTATTATACTGGTGTGAAGCTCAATTACTAGTAAATTCTGTTTTCTTTTTTATAAAGAGTTGGTACTCAAATACTATAAATGAAAATATGATAGGTCTCAAAGTGGGCAGGAGACTGGGGGGGTGGACTGGGATGGGAGTAAAAGACAGAGAACTGTACTTGAACAACAATTAAAATAAAATAAAATTAAAAAAATAAAATAAAATAATAATAACATTAAAAATGAACATAAAAAATAAAATAAAATTAAGTAAAATAAAAAAATGGGCAGGAAAATAATGAAGGCACTTTCACCCTTTAGATTTGAATAGGTATGGAAACATCATAGAGGGACAAATTTGTTTTGAAAAAAATATAACAGTATTTCTAAGCTGCAAGGAAGTTAAGAGATTTCATTAGAGAATGACCTCATGCATCCTTGGGCTTTTACATAATGCTTCTCAAACTTATGTTCAAAACTGAATTCTTGCTTCTCCGTAGTCTTCCACTTCTTCCTCGACAGCATCTCTATCCTTCTGGTGGCTTAGGACAAAAATCCTCGGCTATACTCAACTCCTCTTTCTTTCATACTTGATATGTATTTTCATCAAGAAATCCTGTTGACTTTATCTTCAAGATATACTCAGAATTGCACCCTAAGATTGCAACCACCCTCTTAACTCTCACAAGACTTAGTGAGGTAGCTTCCTGAATGACCTCTCAGCTTCTTCCTTGCTTTTCTTAAGTCTATTCTTAGGACAGCATGTAAAAATAATTGTCACACTCTACCACATAGTCTGCCCAAGACTGTGTTATAACTCCCCACTCCACTCAGCTAACATCCTTATAATGGCCCATTGGGAGACGTTACATGGTCTGGTTCTCGTTGTGTCTCAGACTCTTCTTCTAGGTACACTGTCCCTCCGTTCCAGGTACACTGGCCTCCCGGCTATTGCTCCACCACTCCAGGCATGCTTCCATCCTAGGGGCTTTGGACTGGCTGTTCTCTTTGCCTGCAGGCTCTTCTCTAGATAGCTGAATGCTTCCCTCCTTCAAGTCTTTGCGAAGATGTGTTGCCTTCTCAATATGGTCTACTCTTCACCACCCTATTTATATTTGAACCCCACCAATCTCCTTACCCTGCTTTGTTTAATTTTAGCAAAGCATTCATCATCTTCTAATTATTTACTTATGATTTTGCTTAGTATAGTAATAGAATTTAAGCAACACAAGGGCAAGAATTTTTGTTTGTTCAGCTGAGCCTAAAGTAGCAGTACATGACACATAGTAGGTGCTTAATTGATATTTATCAATATTATCAAATGCATGGATGACTGAAGAGAGCTCTGATGGGTTTGGCATAGATTTGGCTATTGGAACAAGTCCTCATCAGTGGGATAGCTTTGACTAAATAATTATAAAAATGAATTTGATAGACAGTACATGAGAATGAAAAGAGCTTTACCTTTAGAGTCATAGTTGATTCTAGTTCCTGCCACTTACAAATAATGTTTCTGCATTTTCAATGTAAGAATAATAATATCTATCTCTTAGGGTTGTTGTGATAATTAAATGAATTAACATATCTAATATTCCTAATATAGAAACTGACCCATTGTAGGACCTCATAAAATGAGAGCTGTTATTACGGATCTTTGTAACCCTGGAAAGATTGTGATAGGCTCTCTCAAGATGGGTGTATTTTAGCAAACCTTTAAGAAACAAAAAAAACACCAATCTTACCTAAAATCTTTCAGAAAATAGAGGCAGAGGAAATAATTTCCAATCATTTTATGAGGCCTGCATTAATTGTAATGCACAAAACTGACAGATATTAAAAAACAGCAACAAAAGATAATTATATTATATTCCTAATGAATATAAACACAAAACTCCTAACAAAATAATAGCAGATAAATTCCAGGGATATACATAAAAGGATTATATAATGACCAAGTAGTATTTATTCCAAGTTATCCTAAGGTTAGTTTAAACATTTGATAGTCAATCAATGGAATTTCCCATGTTAACAGAATAAAGAAGAAAAACCATATAATTATTTAAATAGACACAGAAAAAGCATTTGACAAAATTGAACACCATTTATATAAAAAATTCCCTGCAGAAAAAGCATAAAAAATTGGTGGCTCTAGCCAGTGCAGAAAGGTGAGAAATAAAAATGAAAAAAACCCTAAGATCATAACAAAAGAAGTAAAATCATCTATTTCTATTTGCAGATGGTACCATGGTTTAGATAAAAAGTCCTAAGGCTTCTTCTGTAAGTTAATTATTAGAATTTGTCAAGACCTCAGAATACAAGATCCATCTATAAAAATCAATTGTATTTCTGTTAATTCAAAAATTGTAAATAAAATAAAGAGAACCTCTCTCTATTCCTGTTTCACACCATACACCAAAAACAAATTCTACATACTCTTAGAATTGAATGTAAAAACTAAAATGGTAAATCTTCTGGAAAAAAAATATTACAGGGTATCTTTGTATCTTGGGGATAAAAAAGACTTTTTTAAAAGATAGCACACAGAAAACAGAAATTAATAACCATAAAGAAATAAGTAATTAGCCCTGGCTGATGTGGCACAGTGGATTGAGCACCAGCTTGTGAATTAAAAGGTTGCCAGTTCAATTCCCAGTCAGGGCACATGCCTGGGTTGTGAGCCAGGTGCCCAGTTTGGGGCGCATGAGAAGCAACCACATGTTGATGTTTCTCTCTCTCTCTTTCTCCTTCCCTTCCCCTATCTCTGAAAATAAATGAATAGAAAAAATCTTAAACAAATAGGTAATTAGATTTCATGAAAATTTAAAACTAGTAACCATCAAACTATACCTTCAAGAAAAAAATGGACAGGCCATAAACTGAGAGAAAATACTTGCAAAATATATTTGACAGAGGACTTGTAGCTGCATTATATCCTTACAAAAATTCCTTCAAGTCAATAATAAAAACATATTCAGTTTTTTTAAAAACTGGGCCAAACATTTGGAGGGACATTTAACAAAGGACAACATGCAAATGAACAATGAGCCTAAGTGAAAATGTTCAACATTAGTAGTCATCAAATAAATGCAAATAAAACCACAATCAGATAGCATTACCCAATCACCAGAAAGGCAAAACTTAAAAGGACTTACAACCGTAAGCTCGGCAGGGATGTGGAGGAACTGAAATTCTCACATGGTGTCTGTGACAGTGATGCAATGATAAAGTCACTTTGGAAAGGCCCTGTTAGTATCTAAATAGAACTACACTGCATTATGACCCAGCAATTTCACTCCTACGTATTTATACAAGAGACTGGAAACAAATGTCCAGAAAAAGATATTTAAGACTGTTGATAGCTGGTTTATTCAGAATAGCTGAAAGCTGAATAAAGCTCAGGTGTCCATCAACAAAAGAATGGATAAACTCAAAATCTATACAATGTAATATTATTGGAATACTGCTCACCAGTAAAAAAGGCATGACTTACTGATCACATAAAGACATGAATGACCATCAGGTGTGTATAAAGGAGAAGAAGAGGGTTTGCCTCTGGGGTTGGGGACAGGGACTGGCCAGGCAGGGGAATGAATAAGCTTTCC
Source organism: Carollia perspicillata (assembly GCA_004027735.1). Lineage (NCBI taxonomy): Eukaryota > Metazoa > Chordata > Mammalia > Chiroptera > Phyllostomidae > Carollia > Carollia perspicillata. The sequence continues at coordinate 5,083 of PVKM010042534.1, read as the reverse complement.
AGGCATGGGAAGCTGCTGCTCCTGGGTATCTCGACCGGGGTTTGAATTGTACAGATGTATGTACTTATCAAAACTCATCAGATGGTATAGTAAAAAGTTGTGCCCTTCATTGTACATGAAATTTATCTCAAGGAAAATGTTAAACCAGGATTAAACTCTAGTTAGTGATATGCTTCCCAAAGTGTTAGGTAAAGTAGACTGAAGTCTACAACTTTAAAACGCATCATTAAAGTAAAGAAGATGATTTGATGGGTGGATATGAGGCAGGAGGTAGTCAGGAAGGGAGCTCCAGAGGCCCCGCAGGGCTGAGATAAAAAACATCTATACATAACAAAGACCCCTAAGATGGGTTGTTCCTGTTTTCTGAGATAACTCTGAATCATAGAATGCGCCTGCGCGCTACCCCGATTCATTATAATATCATTATAATGAAATAACACTGTGGGACTCCCTTCTCCAGTAGCCAATCAAGAAAGTCATGGGAAACCACACATGCGCAGTAGCTTTGAAATCCAACTCCTTGTACCTGCGCAGGAAAAGCCCGCCAAAGACTAGCAGGAGGGGCTTCTGCCCCTATAAAAATAGAATCTCCCAGCCCACGGGCCCTTTTCTTTCCTCTGCTCAGAGCTGGCCCACTCTCGTGTCCTGTGGTGTGTACTATCACTTAATAAATCTTCCCTCTTTCTTTATGCTATAAACTTTGTGTGTTCGGTTCAATTCTTTGTCCTCGATCACTAAGAACCTGGTTACCTGTGCACACCTGTGACAGATAGATGAATAAATATTCGATATTATGTGAAGAAGCCAACATAGCAAAATGTTAATATAGAATCACCATGGTAGGTATTTGAGTGTTTATGGTATATTTAATTTTTCTTTATGTTTGAAAGTTTTCATGATAAATTGCTGGGAACAAAAGTCTTTGTTACTAACGTTGTAGGTAAAATGACTCTTGGTTGGGCTTCTAGATATAAAAAACAGCATTCGGTGCTTATAAAGATTAAATATAAATATTGCCTCCCAGAGAATTTTTGTTTTTAATTGTTGACAATGTAGTTGCTGTTCTGTTTCAACAGAAAGGAGCCCCATGAGACTGGGTGAATTTTCTGTACCTTGTTACCTGACACAATAGACCACTCAGTAACATCAGTTTGATCCAGTTCGAATGTTTGAGGCATAGCCCATAACATTTTACCTCAGATTGCCTGGTCGAATATCTAGAACAAAGTATGTTGTTCACAGATATGTGTGTGTGTCTGTGTGTGTGTGTGTATGTATGTATATGTATATGTATATAATTGGATTTATACTCAAAAAGGCTTTAGAAATATTCAGGAGGAAATGTTATCATTTATCTGCTTTTAGTCATACATAGTTAAATAAGTATTTAACTATTATGTCCCTCAGAAATATATCCCTTGAATTTATTTCTTGCTTTTACAAAATTTGGTATGATATTTTCAACAACAAGAAAGTATGAGAACTGAGTGAGGTCTTGTGATTTAATTTAATTTGCTTAATTCTCTCTGGGAATTAAATGAAAATATATATCTTCTAACTTGGAGGGAAAACAAGCAAACTAGCAGAAAGCAACAAATCATAGCAAAGGAGAGGAAAAATCTGAGGGAGTGTTTATAGAGATTTGCTCCCTCTTCCCCTCTTTTAGCTGTACTCCTTTTACATTAATAAATCTTTTAAGAAAGAACAGTAAGTGAAATTTCATTTCTATGGCAATGAACTATACATTACCAGTCGGTTTGGAATAATTAAAAAAGTAAAGAGTTTCATTTTGAGGCAAAGAAGACATGAAGGCTTCACAGAAACTCACCCAGCATTCCTGTCCCTGAGAATGGCTAGGAAGAAGGCCACGCGCCTGCTTCAGACAGAGTCTCCTGTGTCCTGTGGTTGGGGCAGCACAGGCTGCTTTGCTTAATAAACGTCTTCACTGAGCCCTACCAGGCTGTGAGAAATGTGGGCACTTCCTGATGCTACTTCTTTAGGCAAGTGTTTTGTCCAAGGAGAATGTGTGCCTCTGAAGAGTCAAGAAGGAAACAGGAAACAGTTTGAATGAATTTCAGTTATTTACTTTTTCTACCACACACCCTTCTGTAAACACCACTAATATATACAGCTCTGGGCAAGCAAAGACTGTTTCTAGGCTGATAAACGCTTGAGATTCAACAGGTGGTGGTTTCACAGGGGTGACGTATCTGAACACAGGCCGATTTCTGTAGCCTTCTTGAACAGTAAGCCAGGGTGGCAAAACAATGACCTTTCAGCCACTGTTTATCTTGGGACTTTACAGCTAGCTGTCAACTTGTCTTGGCTTTAATTGTTGTGTTTTAAGTAATCCTTTTGTTGATTATTCTACCAGGAGATCTCATTCCTTTACTTCCCCCTTTTCATTATTTTTTTTTATCTTAAAAGTATTAATTAATTAGAAAGTGAAGGAGTAAGAGCAACTTCTGGAAAGACTTTAGCAACATAGAAATGTGTGTAAACTGAGGCCCTTGAATGGACGAGCTGTAAGGGGTAGTCACTGAATTCACACGTTCCCCCATGCAGGATTTACACGTTGAAAATCTGGCTCCTATGTACTCTCCATGAAGTGCAGGAAGGCACTGTGGCTGATTTGTTTACTTAAAAAAATAAGCATTTGGGGAGCCCTGGCTGGTATAGCTCAGTGGGTTGAGTGCAGGCCTGTGAAGCAAAGGGTCCCCGGTTCGATTCCTCGTCAGGGCACATGCTTGGGTTACAAGCCAGGTCCACAGTAGGGGAAACATGAGAGGCAACCATGCATTGAGGTTTCTCTCCCTCTCTTTCTCCTTCCCTTCCACTCTCTCTAAAAATAAATAAATAAAACATTTAAAAAAGCATTTGGAGCACCTGATGTTCTGAATAATGTGCTTTGGCACACGTTGCCTGTCCTTCTCTTGTTCCCTTGCATGGCCGTGTCACTCCAGGTAGATGACTGAGTCTCCACACACACCAAATACCGAACATATCCTTGCATTGTATGTTTATCCTTCCAAAAATTACCTTTATAGTTTTACACTGATGTCCTGTTGGTTCCTTAAATTCACCTTTTTAAATATATGCTTTTTTCTCTTACAGTCAGGCTTTCTGTGCTGCCCAGTACCGTAGCCGCTAGTCCATGTGACTGCTGAGCATTTGAAATGTGCCGGTCCAAGTTCACTGTGAAATACACAATGCATTTATAGATTGCAATTATATTTTGCATTCACTCGATTAAGTAAAGCATAACATTAAAGTTAAATTTTACCATTTTCTTTGGATTTGTTTTCTTTTTAAAAAAGGCAGACTTTATTTTACTTTATTTTTTGTTCTCACCTGAGGATACGTTTTATTGATTTTAGAGAGAGAGAAAACGGGGGTGGGGGGTGGGGAGAGAGAGATGTGAGAAACACTGATAGGTTGCCTCTCACATATGCGCCCCGACCGGGGATCGAACACACAGTGTTTTGGTGCATGGGACGATGCTCCAACCAACTGAGCCACCTGGCCGGGGTGCTTGTTTTTATTTTAATGTTAAAATATTAAATATTATATTAAAGTATTTAAAAGTTAAAATAGACCACTAGATGGTGCTGTCATCACAAAGACAATGTATATGTATATACATATTTTAAAAATAATTTCCATGCCATAAGGAACAACAACCTAGTATAGAACTGTATGCAGTAAAATGTATAAGCTAAGCTTCTTAGTACTAGTTCCAAAAGGCGGCCGCTAAAATAACGTGGAGGTTTTTCTCTCCTCCCAGATACTTTATCTATATCTAGATGTATATCTACATCTAGATCTAGACCTATATAGCTATATTCTTTCATAAAAATTATCTCATACTGCACAGTGCTATTTTGAAAGTTGCTTTTTTAAAACCTAATAATATGCAATGGAGATCTTACGTGTCAGTACATCTAGGTTAATTTGTTGAAGAACAAAATTCAAACCATTGTCGCATGGTTTTAAATGATCGGAACATTATAAAATGTTAAATTATTTATATGTTATATTTTATCTATTTGTATGAACATTGTAATTATGTAATATTACATTCATTTGTTCCATTTAATTTCACCTCTAACAGCAGGCATTTTTCTTGCGTCTCGAGTTCTTGCTTACAGCAGCCAGAGCTCAGAAGGCGTCCCCCGTGGGCATTGATCCTGGAGCACTGGCGGGAAAAGTCCAGGCTGACGTCATTTTCTCTCAGAGAAGCTTGTAGCTATGCCGTTGAGTGAACATGCCGTTCATATTTCTGATTCCATGTAAACCCTTTGAACCTGATCCATTCTCTCTGTTTCTAACCCTCTTTCTTAAAAATCGTTTCTTCTGAACACTTTGATAACGTCCCTGGGTGCTATTCTTTTTTTCCCCAAACACTGTTCTGGGCCCTCAATGGCCCTTTCAGTCTGGAAACTTAAGTTCATTCGTTGCAGAAAGTGTTCTTGTCTTAGTTTCTTGATAATTTCCTTCCCTCTATTTTCTCTTTCAAGAACTCCTATCATTTGAATAGTCTACCTCCTAGATAGATTCTCCATTTAAAAAAATATTTTTCTCTTTTATTTTTCTCTTTGTCTCTGCTCTTTTCCTGCTCAACTTTATTTTTCCACCCTTCCATTGGCTTTTTGTTTCTACTGTCAAATTTTTAATTGACCAAAACTTCCCCCTTATAGTAGGGTCACCAACTGCCCTGGCTTGCCTGGCACTGAGGGGTTTCCGGGGAGAAGGGACTTTCAGTGTATGGGGCGGCCCTGGACAAATCAGTATGGCCAGTCGTCATAACTGTGGGCACTCTATTTTGGTGATAGTTTTTTTTTCTTATTTGCAATATTGTTTTTAAAAAAATTTCTCTGAGAATGTTAATTATTGATTTTAAAAAGATCTTTGCTTTTCACAGTATTCTGTGTTGTCTACTTTCTTTGAGTTCCTTTGGTTTACTTATTTTAGTCTCTCCTTTATGTTGGAGACTTTCCACGAATGTCTTGTGATTTGTAACTGGATGATCATAGTTATGAGTGTCGAGGAGCCTCAGGAGAGGGGTGAGGTTCAAGAGCTGTTG
>PVKM010042533.1:0-12789 GCA_004027735.1 Carollia perspicillata | reverse complement strand
TTTTAAATATAAGACCTGGAACCATAAAACTATTAAAAGAAAACATAGGAAAAAGTTCCTTGATATTGATGTGGGCAAAAAAAATTTTTAGATATACCCCCTAAAACACAGACAACAAAAGCAAAAACAGACAAATGTAACTGCATCAAATTGAAAATCTCCTTCATAGCAAAGGAAACAATCAACAGGTGAAGAGACAACCAATGGAATAGAATGTATTTGAAAACCATACTTGTCCTGGCTGGCATAGCTCAGTAGGTTGAGCACAGGCGTGTGAACCAAAGGGTCGCCACAGTCTGGGCACATGCCTGGGTTGCAGGCCAGGTCCCCGGTAGAGGGCGCATGAGAGGCAACCACACACTGATGTTTTCTCCCTCTCTTTCTCTTTCCCTTCCCCTCTCTCTAAAAATAAATAAATACAATCTTTTTAAAAAATCATACTTGTGATAAGGGATTAATATATAAAGTATTTTGACATTATTTTGGATATTAATAATATAAGTAACTCAAACAACTCTATAGCAAGAAAACAACCCAACTGAAAAATGGGCAATGGACCTACCAGACATCTCAAAAGACATACAAATGGCAACGGATATGTGAAAAGATGTTCAATATCACTCATCATCAGGAAAATACAAATTGAATCCACAATGAGACATCACCTTACACTTGTTAGCATGGCTACTATCAAAAACAGAAGATAGGAAGTGTTGACAAGGACGCAGAAAAAAGGAACCCTTGTACATAGTTGGTGGGAATACAAGTTGGTATAGCCATTATGAAAAACAGTAAGGAAATTCCTCAGAAAATAAAAATAGAACAGTCATAATCCAATAATCCCATTTCTGAATATATATCCAAAGGAAAATAGGATATTGAAGAGATATGTGCAGTCCCATGTTCATTGTAATGATACTCACAAGGGTCAAAAACATGAAAAAATCCAATCATCAACAGATGAATTGATAAAGACGTGGTGCATACACGTGTATATACACACGGAGGAATATTATTCAACCATGGAAAGGAAATTCTGCCATTTATAACAACATGGATGAACCTGAAGGACATCATACTAAGTAAAATCAGCCAGACAGAGAAAGACAAATATTGTATGACCTCACTTGTATGTGGAATCTAAAAGTCAAACTCAAAGAAATATAAAGTAGCAAGGTAGTTACTAGGGGTTGAGGGGTGGGGGAAATGGGAAGATGTTAGCCAAAAGATACAAGTTGCAATTACATAGGATGAGTTAGCACAGAGACCTAATGCACTAGCATGATGACCATAGTTAATAATAATACAGTACTGCGTACTGAAAACATACTAAGAGCAGATTTCAGGTGCTCTCACCACAAAAGAAAAGTAAACTATGGGAGGAGATAATAGTAATTAACCTGACTGTAGTAATCATCTCACTATGTATACCAAATCATCAGATTTACACCTTAAGTATATACAATTTTTATTTAAAAAGCTTGCAAAATAGAGAAAAAGAGTTTAGCTTACCTGGGCAAGGAGAATATTTATAACTTCTTCATTTTCATTCATTTCTTCTTTGGAAACATCCTCTTTTGAAAGACTGGCTATCTCTTGTGCAATTTTGGTTTCACACTCCTGTCAAGTAAGACAAGTGAAAAATAACTGGTCAGCCTATATATAACGCATATTCAACAAATTTACATCATTACCATTTCATAAGTTTCCTACTTGTTTCCTAGAATTAAAAAAATAACATTTAACAGTTGGAGAAACCATCTGGATAGACAGGCATTTGTTAACTGGGCTTGGAAAATAACAAGCAGATCTTGACCTGTGGCTATAGTGTGAAAAATGTGCAATTCTGGTTAATGGGCTCACCATTTCCATAACTCTTCCACACAGATTGCCTTCTGATACTTTTTTGGGTGGGAAGGAGAGAGTTGATTTTAAGTGTACATTAATTTTAACAAGTGTATATAGTCAAGTGTATATAGGAGCCCTGGGGCTCCTCCACTATCTGCCGGCCCCTGGCAACCACTGATCTGCTCCACGGCTACAGTTTTGCCTTTTCCTGAGTTTCATATAAATTTAATCAATCAGTAAGTCATCTTTTTTGTCTTTTTCACTTAGCATAATGCTTTTACGACCCATCTATTTTGTTGCTGCTGAGTAATGTGCCATGAAGAGTATGTACCACAACCTGTTTATCCAATCACAGGTGATGAACATGTGGATCTTTCTAGTTTTGAGCTATTATCACTGAAGTTGTTAGAACATTCTGTATATGCTCTGTGTGGGTATATGCTTTCTTAAATACCTAGGAGTAGGTTTGCTGGGTTATATGGTTACCATATGTTTAACTATAAGAAACTGCCATACTGTTTTCTAAAATTACTGTACTATTTTTCATTACCAAGCACACTATGAGTATCAGTTGCTCCACATTCTTGTCAACACTTGGTACTGTTAATCTTACCCATTCTACTTGGTGTGCAGTGCTATCTGATTGTGATTTTAATTTCTATTTCCTTAATAATTAATAATGTTGAACATCTTTGAGATGCTTATTTGTGATCTGTACATCATCTTTGTTCAAAGGTACAGATTGCTTGGTGAAATTTTTGCTTTTATTTTTTTAAATATATTTTATTGATTATGCCGTTACACTTGTCCCATTCCCCCCCTTCATTCCCATCCACCCTGCACACCCCCTCCCACCCACGCTCCCCCCCTTTAGTTCATGTCCATGTGTCATAAGTTCTTTAGCTTCTACATTGCCCACACTACTCTTACCCTCTCCCTATTTTCTCCCCACTGTCTATGCTACTTATTCTCTGTATCTCCTCCTCTACCTTCTCCTCCCACTCCCTTATTGCTAACCCTCCATGTGATCTCCATTTCTGTGGCTCTGCTCCTGTTTTAGGTATCCGCTTAGTCTGCTTTTTAGGTGTGGATGTTAATAACTGAGTTTGCTGTCCTTTCACTGTTCATATTTTTGATCTTCCTTTTCTTAGATAAGTTCCTTTAACATTTCATATAAAAGGGCTTGGCAATGATGAACTCTTGAACTTGACCTTATCTGAGAAGTGCTTTATCTGCCCTTCCATTCCAAATGAAAGCTTTGCTGGGTAGAGCAATCTTGGATGTAGGTCCTTGCCTTTCATGACTTGGAATACTTCTTTCCAGCCCCTTCTTGCCTGTAAGGTCTCTTTTGAGAAATCAGCTGACAGTCTGATGCAAACTCCTTTGTAGATAACTGTCTCCTTTTCTCTTGCTGCTTCTAGAATTCTCTCTTTCATTTTAATCTTGGCTAATGTAATTATAGTATGTCTTGGTGTGTTCCTCCTTGGGTCCACCTTCTTTGGGACTTTCTGAGCTTCCTGGACTTCCTGGAAGTCTATTCCCTTTGCCAGATTGGGGAAGTTCTCCTTTACTATTTGTTCAAATAAGTTTTCCACTTGTTGCTCTTCTTCTTCCCCTTCTGATACTCCTATAATTCGGATGTTGGAATGTTTAAAGATGTCCTGAAGGTTCCTAAGCCTCTCCTCATTTTTTTGAATTCTTGTTTCTTCATTCTTTTCTGTTTGGTTGTTTCTCTCTTCCTTCTGGTCCACTCCATTGATTTGAGTCCTAGTTTTCTTCCCATCACTATTGGTTCCCTGTGAATTTTCCTTCATTTCCCTTAGCGTAGCCTTCATTTTTTCATCTAATTTGTGACCAAAATCAACCAGTTCTGTGAGCTTCCTGATCACCAGTGTTTTGAACTGTGCATCTGATAGGTTGGCCATCTCTTGGATGCTTAAAAAGTATTGGCTCTGGGGCTTTGGTTAGTTCCTCCGTTTGAGTCATTTTTGGTCAGGTGGTGCCTGTTACATTTGGGTGGCAGAGCCTCAGGTGTTTACCAGGGTGGGGCAACCCCAATTGCTGGGTTGTGATGCTGCCTGTGGGGACGGGGTCAGAGAGGGAACAATGGCGCCTGTTCCATGCTCTCTAAGATTTGTGTCCCCTCTGCTGCCTCCCATAAGCAAACTGGGCCCCCCTGGCACTGGTTCCCAAGTGGGTGGGCCTATGCACGTTCCAGGACACTGTGTGTCTCCCCAACGACCTCTCCTGTGAAGCTGGGAGTCTCTCCCAGCACCTTTTCAATCGGTGTTTTTAGGCTTTATTTCCCGTCGCTGTGGCCCTGGGCTATGCAGTCCATCCCACTGCCCACTCTTGCTTAGTTTATCTGCGCATGAATGTGTGTCCACAGTCAACCAACTGCCCTGCGTGCCCTACGTGCTCTGCTCGTCTCCTCCTGAGTCTGGGGTCTGCAAGCTCCACGCCACCTACACTCCCCAGCACTCCCGGGTCTGCCAGCCACTGCGTTTTCCTGCCGCATTCCCTCTCCACCAGCTGCCGACTCTGCCCCTTTTACCGGTCTGGTTGAATGATTGTTGGACTTCCGTAGTTCAATTTTCTGTGTTCTGGTTGTGTTACTGTTTCAAAATCTTCATTGTCCTTAATCTCGGTTGTGCGAGGAGGCACAGTGTTTCCACCTATGCCTCTATCTTGGTCGGAAGTCAATTTTTGCCTTTTTAGAAGTGAATTGTTATTGTAATAAATGTACCACTTTGGGGATGGATACTATGCATGTATTTTGGGGAGGGGCATATACAATCTCTCTGTGCCTTCTCAATTTTGCTGTGAACCTAAAACTGCTCTAGAAAAAATAAGGTCTAAAAAATGAAATTTATTGTTGTCTTCTTAAGTTGTAAATATTTTTAAAAAAATATTCTAGTTCAAATCCTCTGTCTGGTATGTATTTTTTACAACTATTTTGACACAGCTTCTGGCTTGCATATTCATTTTCTTAACAGTCTTTTGAAGAGCATATTTTAAAATTTTGCTGAAATGTAACTTATCAAATTTTTCTTTTATAGTCCCATTTAAGCTATCACTGCGTAAGCAAAAATCAGTAAGATCTTCTGTATCTTCCCCTGGAAGTTTTCTTTAGGTCCTTGTGTATGATTCATTCTAAGTTAATTTTAGTATCTACTGTATGAAAGAGTTAAGGTTTTTCTTTTGCATAAAGATATCAAATGGTTCCAGCACCATTTGTTGAAGAGAAAATCCATCTCCCGTTGAACTGTCCTAACACCTTTGTTAAAAATTAATTGCCCTTATACATGGTGAGTCTATTTATGACATTCTATTCGGTATGTCTATCCTTGATTAGTGTGGCTTCATAGTAAGTCTTAAAATTGGGTAGCGTGAGTCCACCAGAGCTGTTCTTTTTTAAAATTGTTTAGGCTACTCTACGTCATTTGTACTTCACATAAATTTTAGGACTTACTAATTTCTACAGAACCCACCTGTTTATATTTTGACTGGGAATGAATCCACATATCAATTTGAGAAAACCTAACATCTTAATAATATTAAGATATATCGCTCCATGTTATTTACATCTTTTTTTTCTTTTTAGATCCAATATTTATTCACTGTTAATATACAGAAATACAATAGGCTTTTGTGTATCTGTTTTGTACTATACAACCTTGCTAAATTCACTGATTAGTTTTTTATAGATTCCTTAGAATTTTATTCAAATAAAGTGGAATTTATTTATTAAAAATTGTGTATTTATTCTTACATGTTTAAACTTCAGTCACCTTCAAGGTACTCTCCATTTGATGCAATACACCTATTGAGACATTTTTCCACTGCTCAAAACAATGTTTGAACTTGTCAATTTTGATGCTTTTTAGTGCTCCTGTAATTTTTTGTTTCACCTCTTCCACATCAGCAAAACATTTCCCTTTGAGATTTTTCACCAGGGGAAACAAAAAAAGGTACTCAGGGTGAGATCAGGCGAATAGGGGGGTTGGGCCATAAGGGTCATGCCATTTTTTGTTCATAAACTGCTAAACACTCAGCACAGTATGGGCAGGTGCACTCATAAATCACCCATCATTAAATGGGTAAACGTGGTGAAAGAGTCTTAAAAAAAGTCATGAAGTCAAACACAGCCTCTCACAACAGTATCAGCTGGCACACTGATGCAGATGGGTTCCTAGAACACTCACCTAGCAGGGAAGCCTGTACTACAAGGGGTCTGCCCTTCAGAAGATAATTCTGGGTTTTGGAGGGTCTTCCCTAGTATATAGGTGATGATGTCATATATGTAGACTTATTTCTCTTTAACCTGTATGCCTTTTTTTTTCTTGCTTAATTGCACTTACCTAACAAACCTCCAGTACAACATTTGGTACAAGTGGTAAAAGCAAAAATCTTTGCCTTGCACACCCAATCTTAGGGAGAAAGCATTTGACTTTTGCCATTAAGTACATCAGTTATAGAATTTTTCACAGATATACCCTTTATCAGGCTGAAAAGTTGTTTGCTGAGAGTTTTTATCATAAGTGTTGAATTCTGCCATATGTTTTTCTGTTGATGTGATCTTGTGTGTTTTCTTATTTTTAACCTGTTAACATAATGAATTATTTACTTCTATCTTTAAAAGTCATTCATTCCTCAAAATTGAAAACCACTTGACAGAACCTCTGAGTATTTTGTGAATTAAAGAGCAGGCATAGAAAGATAACATCAAGAAAACTGATAATGGTAAACCATCCCTTTCTGTTATTGGCTCTGTTTTTTTATGTCATGATTCCTTTATCTAAGTAAGATCCAGAAGCAAGAGAAATAAAAGCCAAGGCTGTATCAGTCCTATCCTAGGTAGAGACCATTTGCTTAAGGATATAGGCAATGCTACCTGGTTAACAGTAACAACCATGAGGCCTGGCTGGTCAGTCTAAAACCTGATTCCAGGTTGAATCATGAGGGGAGTAATAATAATCATAACAACAATGACAGTAATAATAATAATAATAGTAGTAATAATAAAAAAAACAGGCACAGGAAGCAAAATACACAAAGGGCTTCTGCTAATCTGCTAGTCCTAGAGTGCATGTGTAAAAATCTCATCAATGTTTCCTTTTTTAAAATTACAGTTGGCATTCATTATTATTTCACATTCTTTTCAGGTGTAAAGCACAGCAGTTAGATGATTACATAATTCACAAAATGTTCCCCCGGTAATTTAAGTACCCACCTGACACTATACATAGTTATCACAATGTTGCTGACTATACTCCCCATGCTGCACTTTACATCCCCATGACTGTTCTCTAACTACCAATCTGCACTTCTCAATCCCTTTACTTTCCACCCATCCCCCACCTTCTCTTATCTCCGGCAACCATCGGTCTGTAGTCTATATCTATGAGTCTGTTTCTGTTTTGTTTGTTCATGTATTTTGTTCTTTAGACTCCACATTAAATGAAATTATTGAATGTTTCCTTTCTGACAAAGCTATCTTCCACATCAATGTAAACCTCTAACCTCAAAGCAACAAAAGTACTTGATTAGTCTTTGACTTTAAACATGATCACAATGGCAACCCACCACCAATCATGCTCTTCCCATTTGATATAAGCTAACTAATGTTCCATGGAAGGGCTATTTGGATCTGCCACTGAATCTGCATGTGGGTTGTAAGAGGGTCCAGAGATTTGGAGTCTTAGCCATGTGTGCGGCTGGGAAACTCCATCCGGGAGCCAGGAAACATATACTAAACTGCAAGGGAGGCCCTGGCTGGTGTAGCTCAGTGGATAGAACGCAGGCCTGTGAACCAAAGGATCGTGGTTCGATTCCCAGTCAGGGAACATGCCTGGGTTGCAGGCCAGTTCCCAGCAGGGGACACAGGAGAGGCAACCATACATTGATATTTCTCTCCTTCTCTCCTTCCTTTCCCCTCTAAAGATAAATAAATAAAATCTTTTTTAAAAAATGCACTGTTAAACTACAAGGGAGATCAAAAAGTCTGACTCATGTACCCCAAACTTAATCAGGAGTTACATGCTACTCTTCCTATTACTAGGTAAAGAAAGTCCCTCCTGAACTTGAGCACCTCCATGTACTTCCAAAGAGCTGACTCAAATTCCTCAGCAGTCTCTGAAATGTATCTATCACCCTTCAATTGCTTCTCATACTTAGAAAGATGTTTACAGGTACAACCCACCAGGAAATGACAAAACATCTTCTAGTAATATAATCTGTTTAAATGAAACATTTCTTTGATACTAAACTGAAGAACCAATAATCCAGAACTAGGAACATTTGAATAAACAAATGTCCCACCAGGGACCTCCACTTCAAGAGACATGCATATACTGTATTTTTTAAAAGAAATAATGTAAAAGAGTATATAAGATTCCAGCACATTCTTTTTATATTTTATTATAAATATGATGCACCAAAATAATAAATTTACTCACTTGTCTTTTAGCTTCTCTCAGTTTTCTTTTGAGTGCCGTCAAAATTCTTTGTACTTCCCATAATCTTTCTTCTTTAGATAAATCCTTTATCCCACCCTGCAGATCTCGATGTAAACAATTCAAAAGAAACTCCTAGAAAACAATAAACCACACACTTCTGATCATTCATACCTTATCATCTTAAAGTAAAACTATGTAATTTATAAAGATGTAGAATCGACTACTTTTCAATTACCATTAAAAGAATGAAATAACAGCCCAAGTTATTTTTTAAGGATTTAACTGAAAAATAATTCTCATTTGTTTTGCCTAGTCCTTGGGTTCTCATTAATTTACATTAGAAAACAGAAGTTAATTTACATCCCTTTTCCCAATGCATGATCAACTAAGGAATGGGAGCTCAGATCAAGTGAAAAGAAAAAAAAAGCAAGCAGGGATTTGATAACGTATGCAAATAAAAGATGTAACAATAATCAAATGTAAGTAAATTTCTTATTCAGTCCTGAATTTCTTACTCAGTTTGCCAAATACACATACAACAAAATGACACTTTTGTTTTTTTGTTTTTCCTATTAAAGTAGCAAGTGGAAAAGCACAGGATTTGGGGTCAAATCCTGGTTCTACAGCTTAGTAACCATGTGTATCAGAGTAAGTTATTTAAAATATCAGTATTCTTATCCATAAATCATGGTCAATACCAGCAACCTTGTCTGGATAAGCTAATATTTCTGGACTGCCTACAGTGTGTCTAGCACCATGCTGAGCATCTTTAATGCATTATCTCATTTATTGTAATCTTCACATCAAACCTATGAGAGGGCCCGATTTAAAATGGGACCACTAAGGCTTAGGGAGGTTAAGCAATTTGCCTAAAATCAGTCAACTGGAAGCAAAGCAAGAATTTAAAGCCAGGTTTTTTATTTCAAAACCTATGCTCTCTCCATGATATTCTGACTTAATAGGCATGTAACATGTGCCTAACAGAGCTCCAGATGTGCGTTAGAAAGTACTCAGTGAACAAGAGTTCATTTTCATCATTACCATCATCAGTCTCCAAACAGGTCAGAAGCAAAAGTAGTCTTTTTAGGGCTAAAGCAGAGGCTGAGCTCACACACCTGTCTTCTGATCTCCTCCTTGATGCTTTCCTGGGTCTCTGGCAGTGTGGGCATAGTGGCCATGTTAGACCAGCGAAGAGGTTTTGTCACTTGCTTTAATATCACATTTCCAAAGAGCTCTTGCACATGTGTGAAAAACACATACAGGACACGATTGCTAATCTAAGAAAAAGACATTTGCAAGAAAACTGTTATTTTATTTCATTTAATTTGTGTCTACTGCATAGTACATCCTTTAATCCTAGACACGTGAAAGTTTTCCTCAGTAGTGACTATACCTGCTTTGCTAATTAGCAGACAATTTAAAGAAGAGAATGAAAAATTTTGAGTTAAGTCATGTACTTAAGCACCATAAGGACCTGGAAAGAAAAGGATGCAGAAGCTGATGACCATCAATGTTTTCCTTCTTAACACTATATTAACTAATTTTTTAAAAATCCTACGTCTTTTTAATGTTATTTTGAGATTATTTAATACACACAACTTGGTCTATTGCAGTACGAGCACTTGCAGTTGTAAAGCTGGGCTGCACGTCTGAGACCTCACTCCGGAAACAAAGCCTTCTGGGTACATGTGCATAGCCAGTGTTTAAATACTAAGTTCAGATGCCAGATCAGGACATTAAGTTGGCTGAAAAGCTAATAAAATAAATTACTTTCTACGTAAAACTTACTCTTACAACACACTTGAATCTTCTATGATACTATCATCCCTATTTGAGTTGTATTATTTACCAAATTCTGAAATCATGACTAAAACATAAAAATCATTTTTTTTTGCCATTTTTGTTTAGCCCACATAATATCAGTAGCTAAAGTAAAAGAAAAACACATGCTTTATGTGAGGGCCAAGTGAGCAGCAATAAATGAAGGCCAAGTATTTCTGTTATAAAGAGATACCAATTAACAGTAATGTCTTCTCAGATGAAGATTCTACGGTATGCTTCCCTAGGATCCATCTTTATGAATAAACTCCTCAGATTAAATCCCTAATCAAACAAATGTTAGGTCTCTTTGTGCCTGAATCTGATGTGTATGTGATATAACTAAGCAATAGTACTATTGGAAGAAATAGTTGAGATCTTTAGAATTCTACAGTTGAACTGTGTAATGGCAGGTACCATGGGCTCCTCTTCTACTGACAGCAGACCACTATTATCAGGAACTGGTTTATAAACCCATACCAAAGACTACAGAATATTCATATTATTATAGCTACAAGCCAATTGGCAAATACGTTCATCATCTTCTAGGCTGACATTGTCCATACTGTGAAAGAAAAAAAAAAACACTATTCAGGCTAAACCATTATCTACTTTCACTGGTTAATTGCTCTGGGTGCAACTAAGCAATGAAAGTGTTCCCGGCCCGCCAGTCCCCAAAGCCAGCATCAGAGGGTTCATGTACCTGAACAGTTGGGCTGAGCACTATAGAAATGTTCTGTATATTCATTTTTGTTTCCAGTTCCTTTGAGATAACATGGTCCATGTGCACAATCAGCCAGGAAATCAGAAGATAGTTACATTCTGGCAGTTCTTTCAGTAAGCGTTGGAATTCCTGCACTTTCTCGCTCTCTGTGCTCCTCCCACAAGCCTCTTCAAAGCGAGGCATAAGCTCTTTGGTAAGCAGATTTTCCGGAAGGTCTCGCAAATACTGCTTCAGCAAACTGGCTACAGTGTTAGGCTCATATTCTTCCAAATTTGGAGACTCCTCTCTGTCATAGGCTGCCTTCAGCTCATCCACCTTTGATTTAATTCCTTAAAACATTCAGAGAGAAAGAGAATATCGAGGAAAAAAAATCATACAGCTTTCTTCACCCTTGTACCCACCCCTGGAGAGAGATCTGAAAAAACCCAATCTGACAACAACAAATCTCTAGTTACAAAGTATTTATCTGTACAATTCCTCTGTAAACAAGGTAATAATGAAAAAACACTGTAATTTGAGGAGGATGAATTTAACCAAAAGCTAAATGATAACGGAAAACTCAATATTCAAAACAAAAGTCATAGCAACCACGATCACATTAGGCAAATATGCCAATCAACTCTGTGAAATAAATTTTTTAATTTAAAGATAGGTAGGTAAAAATTCAGGCAAAAAGTAACCTACAATCTAAGCATAGAGTCTTGTTCTACATGGGTGGCCAACTGCTTTTTCTAACTAGTCACAAAACTGAAAACATAAAAACAACCTAGTATATATATAAGCATGCTTCAAAAAATTGTGGGTAATTACTTTTTTATAAGTAAAAACTGCATCATAAATGCAAACAGTGAATTTGCCATCTAAACAAACTCTTTGAAAATTATTCTCCCTTAAATAATCCCCATCTAATTTCTATTTTCAAGTCTGAATTCTTTACATATTTTCTTAATCTGGAATACAGCTAGAATTTTAAAAAAAGTAAAATTTGAGTTTTTTTAAATCAAATTGTTTTGCTTTTCTTACTGGACAGAAAGAAACACTGACACACAAAATAAATGTTTTTCAAACATTCTATAAACTGTTAAGTCTTTAGTCCAATCTGCATTTCAGTGACATAATTCAGTGACAGTGACCACTCCTCAGAGTACAAAGCAGCCTTCTGTTGTTTTCAATACTTAAAACTTTAGGCCAATTATTAGAAATAAGCAGCAACTTAAGGCTGAGAGAGACTGTAATAGCAAATGAGAGAACACTGAAGTGTCATCTGATCGGAACAGCATCTCACACTGCATAGCACTGGCATCTGGGCTTTGGCACTCCTCATCTTATGTGAAAGCCTTTTAGTGGCATTCTAGTCAATGTGTGACTTATCTAGCAGTGACAAAATCAGTATTCCAAAGATGAAAATAATATGAATCTCATTTTTGTATCTTTATTTTGAGGGAGAAAAGTCAGAAAATAATTCCTATTTTCTTATATGATGATTAAAACACAGTGAGTGATAACTCTAAGTGAAATTCTTGACAAAGACTTCCTTTCTTTCTCTCTCACATATATTTTACACATCTAATTTTCCCCCCAAAAGTGTCTACCCAGAAAATTGCACAAATAAACAATTAGAATGTATTTGGTTTGCTGTTACCCTGGAATTGTTATCAAAATGATTTCCTTTGAAAAACTGGACACTTCAAATAAAGCATCTCAGGTAAAGAAAGAGCACATGCAAAATGATATTAATATATATTTAAATTTTAAAACTGGAACTTATATATGGGTGAGAACCAAAAATCTCCAGCAGAAAACTATATTAGCATTCAAAAAAGTCACAGCTGTAAACTCTGCGGTCCACGGTGTGCTGGGATGTAGCTTATCGCCAGAGCAAAAATGATAAATAACAAACTGATCAAAGCAGGAGTTCAACCCCAGGAGTCAATAGGAAAT
>PVKM010042532.1:0-12777 GCA_004027735.1 Carollia perspicillata | reverse complement strand
ATATATCTAAATTTTCTTATATCCAAGCATTCGATGAATTTTTAATTTTATTATAAGCACTATAATATTTTAGAGAGCTAACAATATTTTTATTTTATTGACATTTGTAGTATAGTTATATTTGTTGTAATTACTGATTTTACTGCTGTCATTTCACTATTTGCTTTTTGTTTATCCTAGCTGTTCTTTGTTCTGTTTTTTTCTATCTTAACTTTTTTGATTAGTATTTCTGCATCTTTCTTATCTATTAAATTTTACTTATAGTTCATAATTCTTTCAGTGGGTAGACAATTACAACTTATCCTTGACTTACTACCATCTATTCTAAGTTAAACTTTTTACCATTTCTAAAACAATGCTAATTTCTTAGAACTTTTTACATCTATTTACCCTTTGTCCTTTGCAGGAAATTAATGGACTTAATTATACATATATTTTATATTTCAACAAAATGTTGTCACTAGTCTTTCATTCTGCCAATATTGTGGTTTAAGTAATCTTTTTACCCTTTGCAAGTCTGTTTATTTTATGCTGCATTTTCATGCTTCTTTTTAGAAACATCTTCCTTCTTCTTGCAGTACACTGTTGAGTATTCCTTTTAGGACTAGTTGGTTATAACAAATTCTCTCAACCTTCTTCCTTTTCAGAACATGTTTCTTTACCCTGCTTTTGAAAAGAAATCACTCAGCACAGAATTCTATGCTAGTGGTTATCTTCTTTTAGAATTCTGAAAAATATGGCCCACTTCTTCCTAATTTTTGCTTTGTGGAAGTCATCTAGTCATTCTTTCTGTTGCATCTTTAAAATGAATCTGGGCTTTGTCTTTGGCTACTTTTAAGATTTTTCTCTTTATCTTAAGTTTTCAATCATTTCATTGTGATGTACCTAATTACTTTTATCCTTTATTTACATTTATCAAGAGTGTTGGGTATACTTCTATATGCATGTGATTTTGTTCATAGATTGTAAATGTTTTTTGCTCTTTTCCTGAGTTTCTGTCATTTCTTTTACCCTTGTTCCAGACTGGATAACTTTTACCAATATATGTTCTAGTCACTCATCATCTCTTTTCATCCGCATATTCTATTATAAAGCTCATGTATTGCTCACTGAATTTCAGTGTTTTATTTTCCCAATTATAAAATAGTTCATCCTGTCATATATTTTCTTACATGTCTTGAAAACTTTATTTTTTATTTCATTATTATATAATGTGTATGTAGATACATTTCCTATAAATCTGTATAAAATCTCCCCTTTTTTTTTTTCAGTCATGTATTTCTGTGTCCTAATATGCCTGATAATTTCGTTTGAGTGTTGGACATTGTATATGAAATATTGTAGAGGTTCTGGATTATGATATCTATTTCCAGAAAGGAATTGATTTTATTCTGTCAGGGAGATCGAAGACAGACATCAAGATCAGTCGTTTCTTACCTGGTGTCAAGCTCTACCAAAACCTTCCAGGACACAGGCTATCCAAAGGCTCGGTGACGCCGAGTCTGATATATTAAGGGTGACTCCCCAGATTCTTCATCCCTACATTGAGCATGTGCTTTCTATTTAAATTGAATTTTTTAAAATCACTGTCCTTTTTCAGAGAGGCTTTTTGTAAGCCCTCTACCAGGAGAAGGTCTTCTCATGAATAATGTAATTTTATTATAGCACTTACCACAACTATAATTTAATAAATATTTTATAGCCATTTGTCTCTTCAGCTAGATCCCAAGGATCTTTTGTGGCATGCAGGATTCATTCCTCCCTTAAAGGAGAATTTTACATCTTAGATTACCTTTATACATAAAGCCCACCTATAAATATAATATTCTATTGTATTAGTATTAGAATATAGATAGCCAACTACTGGCCTCTGTGTCATCCCTAATTAAGACTTTTCCTAGTACTGGGTATTAATTTGAAGACAGCAAAGAAAGACAGACATTGGCTGTAAAAATGCTCCTGAGTAGATATTTCTCTAGTGAGCAGAAGGCCAATGATATAAAAAAGAATATTTAAATGCATGTTGTCTTCACAAAGCTGACAGCTTATTGCTGTTTTAATGGCACCTTACAGAGAATGAAATTAACATTTGATTTACATGAGTGTCCTTGGGCTCAGGCAATAGTAACTACGCATGTCCACTGATAGGAGTTGAATTGGCTTTAACCTCTCAAAGAAATAACTTAGAAGTCATACTAGAAAGCTAAATGCAGATGTCCACTTAATACATAATGGTACTTCAAGCAGTAAGAAAGAGATTGCAGTATAATTATATTTTATACCTATTAAATAGCTGTTCTTTAAAGAGTCAAATGAATTAATGACATTGTCGAATGTGATAAACTAGTCATAGTGTGATTTTATCATTGTTAAAATAATCAATGATTTAGGAATCATGAGATGATACAGTCAGAAAACTGTAGAGCCACAAACTTACATGTATTCATGGGCCTCTATGGTTCTAAACATGAACTAGCCAGCATGAAATTTTAAGAAAGGAAAAGGACTATCATTAAATAGAAGGTATAAGTCTCATGTAAAGGCAATCACATTATTTTGCTAGCCAAAATATGTACATAGATCAAAACTGACTTGGTTTGAGTGTTGGACATTGTATACAAAATATTGTAGAGGTTCTAAATTATGATATCTATTTCCAGAAAGGAATTGATTTTATTCTGTCAGGGAGATTGAAGACAGACATCAAGATCAGTAGATTAAAACTGACCCATAGTCAATTTTGATCTATAATTCTAGCTCATCTTCTTTATGTATATGAATTACAGAAATTTCAGATAGGAAGGTGGAGCAATAGATTATTACCAAACATGGTCATTATTCTTATTCTAATGATATCCATATAAGTTATTAAACATCATTAGTCCAAAATAGTTATAAATTCCTACTTTGCATGATATAATTAAGACCTATAATATATTTGGAAATTATTATTTTCCATGCTTATAAGCAGAAAGACCAATACTCTAACATATTACAACACATCCCAGAATACAGAATAACATTTAATTACTTGGTCACCAAGTTCCACATGGATTATACCATTAATAATTAGAAAAATCTCTGATAGAAACCCTAAGTGTAATGGGCTAAACAATGCCCCCCACTCTCTGAATTTCTGACTACCAAGAACCTCAGACTGTCATCTTACTCAGAAATAAGATCTTTGCAGATGTAGTCAGTTAAAGTCAAATCGTAATGGAGTGGAGTGGGCTCTAAATCCAAAGACCAGTTTTCTTATAAGAAAAGGACAGATAAGGGGAGACACACAAAAAGAAAGATGACGTGACAACGGTGGCAGAGTTAGAGTGATGCAGTACAAACCAATGAATGTCAGAACCATCAGAAGCTAGGAGAGAATCATAAAACAGATTTGCATCCAGCTGTGCTGAAGGTCGTATTTCAGTCTTCTGGTTCATGAACCATGATGGAAAAAAATGTCTCTTGTTCTATAACACCAGTTTGTGGTACTTTGTTACAGCAGTCCTGGGAAATTAATACGTTGAGAAAAGTGCATTTTATATTAGTACAGAAACATTAAATAAAGCCATGGTATAGAAATCTCCTTACTTAATTCAGGAATCTCAAAAATACATGTCAGAATGAAAGAGTAATATGTATCCAAAGACGAATAATTTACTTTTTCACCATACTATTTTTACTGTGTTTTAAAAAGGATATGTTTACATTAATTTCAAAGTCATCTTCATTAGTTTAAAGACTTAGAGTTTAGATACTATTTAAGGAGGAATATTGTTGATAAGAGAAATATTTGCATTTTAAGCATCTTAAAAATTCTCAGAACTTACAATAATAGTCTTGCTCCGCAAGTGTGCAGGCATTCATAAGCTACAAAAAAGCAGAACCACATATTTCTGTATTTTCAAAGCCATAAGAGTTGGTCTAGAAGGAGGATAAAAATCTTAAATGTGAGTGGCAGCTTATATAGAGTCTCTGTCAAGTCAAATGGCAGGGTCTTTGATTTTTGAAACCCAGGAATACAAGTTCTAGATAAGCAGGCATTCTTCCTGTGTGCATTTCACCTTAAAATGGTGATGTCTGTATGTAGAAAATGAATGAACCAAGAAAGGACAACAGGTATTTAAAAATATGTGTAACAACATTTTCAGTAAGAGAGACGAAGCAAATAGCTAAATGCATATGACGGTGATTGTATATTGAAATTGAATATAAGGGAGGTTTGATAGATGATCTTATTAAATATTTAAACTAAAAATGAAAATGCCATTTGGTATATTAATATACTAACTCAATAAATATAAATATTATATTGTTATAGTAAATAGAAAAATAGGCACATTAGACATTTTAAAATCTATAAGCAACTGTATAGTATTATATTTGCAAAATGCACATATGTGGAAAGTATATTGATTAGAATCTACCAGGAATACAATAACATATTAAACACTTGAAGGATGGAAAAATGAGCACTATAATGGAAATTAGACACAGTTCTGGTTCTGCCAGTCATTTGACATTCTTGAACCACATTTTTTTCCAACTAATAATAAAATTTATAAACTATAAAATCTATGAGATCTTTTCCAGCTTTAAAAATCTATGGATGTATAAATTTTTATGGAAATCTATGAACACTATTCTGTTTTGTAGAAATCTTTGAGTTCTTTAACCCTGTGAACTATTTTGCTTGGGCTAATGATATAAAATTAACTTTAATATTAATAGCATAGGTGTGGTAAATTGCAATTATGTCTATGAAATTATTGCTTGGGGGAATCAAATATTTAAAAAAATTAATTTCATTGCCAAGAGAGTTATAAAATTCAGTTCAAATCATTATTGTTGAACCTAAGTCTGTAGAGACATCATCAAAATTAACTTAAGAAAAAGAAAGAAGATGGTGGGAACAGGTTTTGTGAAACAAATTACATTTGAACTTCAGTATTTTAAATGAAGAATTATTAATATATTAAATATTGGGATATATTTTGCTCACATCAACTTATATGTGTTCAGAGTCTAATGAGAGTGTAGATGCTTTCAGAAAAACTACAGGGACAAAAAAGCTAACCCAAATTTCTCATTCTTAATATAAAAAACAAATGTTTAGTTTGTCTCACTACTAAGGGGAAGAATTATTGCTTATTTCGTATAAATTTTATAAAAAGTTATATTACTGCAACTTATGAAAGCTCAAACTAGAAACAAAAACAAATTATTGAACCTATGATAGTGTTTATTATTCTATAGCAGTAAAGATTAAATAATCCAAATGAATATAAATTTAAAGATATTTTATTCGATTTTAGATTTTAAATTCATTTTGTCATGTACTGTCAAAATAATTGACAATGTAAAGGTGCACATACCTTGAGCAATATTTTATACTAAAACTTGGTACAGAGGTAGAGAATCATTGAAAATAAGTACAAATACTCATAAAAATTAAATGATATTTAAAACTTATTAAAAATATGTCCTGAAATCATTTTAAACAAGATGATCAGAAGTAATTTTCTATTGAATACTAATATTTCTACATTCATTCACTGACATTTTTTAAACATAATTTCAAACTCCACCAAGAAAATTTATATTTAAAGGACAGTCACAGTTACAAAAAGGTCAATACATTTCCAAATATATTTCTAAAAACCTTTCTTTTTTTAAAGATTTTATTTATTTGTCTTCAGAGAGGAAGGGAAGGAAAGGAAAGAGGGAGAGAAATATCAATGTATGGTTGTTTCTTTTGCATCCCCTGCTGGGAACTGGCCTGCAACCCAGGCATGTGCCCTGACTGGGAATTGAACCACAATCCTTTGGTTTACAGGCCCACGTTCAATCCACTGAGCTACACCAGCCAGGGCTCTGAAAACCTTTCTCATATGTTAGTCAGATGGTATGATTTACCAAATTGTTTAATTTTTTTAGTGGTCCTGTGAGACTTTTATTATTTTTCTAGCTCACTATAAGTATGACTGTTAGGAATAAGAGTAATAGTATCATCACAAAAATAGTCAAAAGCTCTTCCTTTCTGTTTATGATACAAAGTTGAAATGTATAGTAAAATGCTGCCTATTTCAAGCTTACTATTCTTATGTTATTAAACAAGAAAAGAAAGCAATAAATTAGACCAATAAGCCAGACCATAATTTCCCAAAAGAATCAATTCTGGTAAAAGAAAATGATACTCACACACTCAAATTTATACATATATATTATTGTTTAAATATAATATTAATACACTTACTCATTCAATCCATTCTATATATATTAAATGAGTGTCCAAACACTATGCTTGGAATTAGAAATGCGCCATGTTGAATCAGAGATGAAACCCACCCCCTATAAGCTAATACCCTAGCAGGAAAGACAGATAAGTGAATTAGAGATTACTGATCAATTGTGATAAATTATGTGATAAAATCAGACATATAAGTAACTCAAGGAAGCCTCATGGGAGAATAGTTTTAAATTGCCACAACTTATTTTGCATTTTTATGTAGTTTAAAAATCTTTATTATTTACATATTAAAGGTTGTATATAAAAGCTACAAAACTTTTGATCATTTTTCTTAGTACATTTTTTGGGAGGAGGAAACTACTCCCAGGGATTTCCTTAAGAGATCGTCATTGGAATACAGACAACGTGGCTAAATCCTCTCATGTTCATGCTGCTGTAATTTTCATGCATCTGTGGGCCACCTATTGTATCTCAGGAAAGTCACAAAAATCTTCTCAATATCAACTCAATCCCTTATCTGAGGATTATAAAGAGTTGTAGAAGCTAAACAATGTGCATAGAAAAATACAAGAATAGCAACTCGTACATTGATTTTATTTGATCTATCCATTGTCTCGAGGGCTTATTTGCATACTCTTGCTGACACAGAATAGTAGCTTTGCATTTCTTATGTGACAAACATTTTTATTTATAGTTTTGAAAAATACTAAAAAAGATGAATTTTGTGTGACTGTAATACTGATATAACACATTGCCTACAAAACTCATCTAACATGATATTTTACCATTATACTGCACAGATTTAGAGTTTTGGGGAATTTAGGTAGAATCTGATTATAGTTTTATCCTTTCACAACTCTTGAAGAAATAGGTTATATTATTTTAGTGCATACTAAACAGTTATTTAACACAAAGCACATTTTGATTTTTTGCTTTCTAAACATTAGTCCACTTAAAATAAGAACCTTGAAATGAAATCTACTTTACCATATTATAATACCTGGAACAAGTCCATTTAGAAGTTCTGGAAAAAAGCTTTACTGACAAAAGTTTGCTAATATATTCAATTGAATCTTGTAGAAAATACTAGTTTTATACATTAAAAATAGTAAAAACTAAGTTTTTGTCTAATGTGTTGTAGATACTATTGTTTGTCTGGATGCTAAAAAGCATGCATCCTTTACTGTATATCCATCTAATGAAACATGCTGCTTTGACCTTTTGGTATATTCTTTATGTAAGTTTAAAACATTTTAATATCTAAATATTCTACTGACATATTTTAAAAAATGGGAAATTTCATATTTAGAGTTTTTGGTATTAGTTTTGTTTAGTAACAATAACTCTGGTTCTTTGTCCATGAGCTACTAAAAATATAAAATCGCATATCCCTGGACATATTAAAAATAGATCTACCAAGAAGAATTTTAACTGTATAATCAATAACACATCAAAACTAAATAGATAGTTCCAACAGTTCAAAAAACTTCAAAATCTATGATTACCCACTTACCTGTTCACTAATCTCCAATACCTTGAATACCACTTCACATTTTATGCAAGAAAACTTGTCCAGGTCAGACGACTGAGAACCTCAGAAACCTGAAGCTATGTCAACTTTGTACATTGTTTTTAAAGAGATGCCCCTTGTGTTAACTGCTGAATGGAGTGATTGTACCCGATGCACAGATATTGTTCACTCCCCTGTCTGAAGAAAAACGCACAATATTTCTGAGGATATTGGTGACTTACAGACTTGCTGACAACACAAAAGAAGGTGACACGGTAGCTTGATGCGTGCTCCATCACCATTACACCTGCCCCTGCCATCAAACTACAATAAAAAAAAGTTGTTCTTCAGGCACATCTACACTTTGTGACTGTGACAAAATCTAATGTTGATGGAAAGAAGGAACTACATAGGATAACTGATAAATTATATATTCAATCCTTCCTATCAGTGTCCAACACAGACAAGGCACACAAGATAGGATGGAAAGAAAATATCAGAATGTCTATTTGTATTTTTTTTCTATCTGAACCTGTTTAATTTATATTTGTGTGCATTACTTACAATGCAAAAATAACTAGCAGAGTTACACATGCATAAAATTTTCTCAAGTTTAATATAGGTAAAATTAAGATGAGCCTCAACTGTCAGGATCATATTGTTATTAAAAGAGATAATAGTATCAAAGAAACAAAAACTCATAGACACAGACAAGGGTATGGTGGTTACCAGAGGGAAAGGGAGGGAGGGATATTTAAAGGTAATGGGGATCAAATATAAGGTGATGGAAGATTTGACTTTGGGTGATGGGCACACAAGGCAATATACAGATGATATATCATAGAAATAATATGCCTGTGGTGTATATAATCTTGTTGACTGATGTCATCCCAATAAACTTAATTGAGAAAATAGAAAACTTGCTCTAGCACTTTAACCATGGTTTGAACTGCTTATTGGGTACTTGAGTATCTATCCACTGCATTATGCTTTTGATGAATTTCGCTTTTATTAATATTTACTATAACTAGGGGCAGTGTATATTGTAAACGCATAGCATCCCATCCGCTAATGCACTAATCATGCCTCTCTTTTCTTTCAGAGAGTTTACACTTCCATGGTAGATAGAGAATTGGTGAGCTGTCCTTCCAGATTTCTTTCTTTTCCTGACTAAAGAGTAGATGTACAACCACTATTAACCAGACTCCCCATCTCCTCTGCATATACATCTTGAACAGAAAAATAACAAACCTGAAAACCACTGCAGCTGACTCATCCAGACAAAATCATTTTATCTATATTTTATAGTAAAATTACCTCTACCTGACATAAGATGAAAAATTAGAACTTAAATGCCAACGATTGAGAAATAGATATAGGTTCTTCTCAGTTAGGCTAGGATTGATAGGCAGGGTGGTGATTTCTCTTAATAAGAAATATGGTGAATTTTCTTAGAGTATAAAAATTTTTCAGAAGCATAGAAATTATATTATAATTCACCCACATCACCTCTTTCAGCTGAATAAAATGACAAATAAAGTAATGAATGGCGGTGGTTATAGAGTTCTTTCAATCATGTATGTATCTACATTTGATTAATAATAAAACAAGCTGACATTTATTACATTATTGCTACTTGCCAAATGATATTGAAAGTTTTGTATGCATATTAATCCAATTAATCCTAATAATAAGACTGTGAATTAGCTATAATAATATTCTTATTCTACATGCAATAAAAATTGAGGCAACTAGTTGCATTCAAAAAAAAGGTCCACAAATAGCCAAGAAGATAGCAGGCACCCAAGATTTGTTCTCTTTTTCTTCCACACAGCCTCTCATGTAGCTTTGAAAGTCAAACCTTTTGGATTTTGTTTACTGCTATAAATCGTTTGACTAACTTGTAGTATAATTTCCTAGTCCTTCACCCATCCCCTCCTAGCAACAAAAGTCAAACAAAACAAGATATGAGCAAGCACAAGAAAAGAGTAAGTCAGTAAACACAGTTTGTCCAAATTCTGCACATTCAAAATAAAGGTTTGGTCCTTGGCCACCTACTGAGAGATAAGCTTTAGGCCTTGGAATAATGAAGATAACAAGAATGTCTTTGTTTACTTGGGGTCTTGGGCTGTGCCAGGATATTTTATGCCAACAATCTGATTTATCCTGGGAGTCATATCTTTGGAGGCAACATCAGCAACATCAGTTTGACACCTAGAAAGGCACTGAAGTGTTTAGTTGACAACTTAAGCTTCCCTGGTTGGCAATACATTGTGCATGTTTTCACATATTGTTACAGGAGAATTGTGTTGTCCATGGGATTCCACTGGGAGAAGACAAAGGGAAACCCGTACCTGTTCTCCCCTGGACTCTGCTCTATGTGCCATTCCTCTTTGCTGATCTCTGTGCCCTTGCATGGACATAAGCTACATTCATGAATTTAATACCTTTTCTGAATTCTGTAAGTCCTCCAGGCAAATCATTGAACTGGTGCTGGGGACTGTCAAATACAACATCATGTCCTTTTTTCACTTTTAAAAAATTACACCCCAACAAGGAAAGAATAATGAGAACATTTAAAGGAGATTAAGAGACACTGATCAAAACTTCCAAGTGTGGAATTCTCTCAATTCTCTAGATGAATAAATTGAATCTTGTTTAAGTAATATTTGATGTGATCCCAGCTCGTGGGGTCTGCCACATTTAGATGAGACACAAGAAATTCACATGGACTACTGAATCCTGTGGAGGAAAAGGGACGACATGGTTTTTTTCACAAGAGGAGAAAAAGCCTTGGCCCTTGCCATGACTGGCCTTTATTTCTTTTTTGGGCACATTACATGATGGTCCTCATTTACTATGCACAGGTTCACTTTAGGTGGTTACCTTTTTACAGAAAACAAAAGAGATGATGCCGCTAATCACATCACAGAAGAAGGAAGGATATCTGCAAATGAAAGGGGAAAGGTGGTTGAAACAGTTACACTCATCCTTGGAAGGTTTAGCATGGATTTTAGGAAGTGACTTTGCAGTAAATGTTTGCTCCTTCAATTCAGGGTGAGGGACTTTTAGCAAAAACAAGTCTCATAGCAGTCTAGGTACAGTGCAGGCCTGATTCCCCACAGAAGAACCTATCTGTGGGCTTGGGTCTTGTGCATCTCCAAGTGGAAACTGGGCCCACGCCACACAAAATGGTCTCCTATAAATATTTATATGTTTTACTTTGATAATATAAACTAGGCAGTCATGTTGTGCTTTGGCTGAAAAGGTAGAAAATACTGAAAAATTATGATGACATCAAAATCACCTATAATGCAGCAATTGGGAAAATGCACTACTTAAATATTGCATATATGTTATTTTCTTCCACCTTGAATTTATATGTTTTAAAATGTAAGCTCATTATCTTCTGGGGGTATGAACTATTCTATCTGGTAAGGTGCAATTTTTAAAAAAATGCCAAAAAGCCCCAGCTGGTGTGGCTCAGTGGACTGAGTGCCAGCCTGTGAACCAAAGGGTTGCTAGTTTGATTCCCAGTCCAGCCACATGCCTGGGTTGTAGGCCAGTAGAGGGTACATGAGAGGCAAGCACACATTGATGTTTCTCTCCCCTCTTTCTCTGTACCTTCCCCTCCCTATAAAAATAAATAAATACAATCTTTTAAAACTGCCAAAAAATGTTAGGAAAAGAATGGTGATATGTTCTGAGGTGGAGAATTCAAAGGAAACAAAATAAAAATCTTTGTTACCCTTTTCTTTTTGGGACAATTCCATCAGACAGACATGCCAATCAGGGTTCATGGTTTTAAATCTGCAAAGAATACTTCCAGTGGCTATAAGAAAGAGAAACTAAAAATATAATCTGATTTACAATTGTATCCAAAAAAGAGTAAAATACCTAGAAATAAATTTAGCCAAGGAGGTAAAAAACTTGTACTTAAAAAATTATAAGACATTGAGGAAAGAAATTAAAGAAGATACAAATAAATGGAAGCATATACTATGCTCATGGATAGGAAGAATTAACATATTTAAAATGCCTATACCATCCAAAGCAATCTATAGATTCAGTTCAATCCCTATCATAATATCAATGGAATTCTTCACAGAAACAGAAAAAAATATTCCTAACTTTTACATGGAACCAGGAAAAAATTCTGAGAAGCCAAAGCAATCTTGTAAAAGAGTAACAACTTGAAAGTATCACACAACCCAATATGAAACCCTACTGTGGGGCCTATAGTAATCAAAACAGTATGGTACTATCCTAAAAACCAACACACAGATCAATGAAACAGAACAGAACCCAGAAAAATCTGAACTATATGATCAATTAATCTAGGACAAAGAAGGAAAGATTGTACAATGGGGTCAAGACAGTCTCTTCATAAATGGAGTTAAGAAAATTGGACAGATACGTACAGAAATATGAAACTAAATCACTTTCTTATTTCATATATAAGAAGAAAGTCAAAGTGCATTAAAGACTTAAATGTAAGACCTGAAATCATAAAAGGCCTAGAAGAAAACATAGGCAGTAAGTTCTCTAATATTGTTCTTAGTAATATTTTTTGAACATACCTCATTAGGCAGGGAAAACAAAAGAAAAAATAAACAAATGAGACTAAAAAAGTAAAAAGTTTTTTTCACAGCAAAGAAAACCATAAACAAAATAAAAATACAACCTACTAAATGGGAGAAGTTATTCGCCAATAATACATCTGATAAAGAGTTAACATCTAACATCCAAAATACATAAGGAATTCATACAACTTAATACCAAAAAGACTATATATATATCTCCAGTTAAAAAATGGGCAGAAGACCTGAATAGACATTTCTTCAAAGAGGACATACAGGTAGCCAATAGATATAGGAAAAGATGCTTAACATCATTAGCTGATGTGGACACCAGCCCACAGTGTCCACATCATTATGGATGAAATGAGATATTCACATGGACTACCGAGTCTGGTGGAGGAAAAGGGACAGCATGGCTTTTCTTTCTTTTTTTTTTTTTT
>PVKM010042531.1:0-12789 GCA_004027735.1 Carollia perspicillata | reverse complement strand
CTTTCATTTAGAATGGAAGGGCAGATAAAGTGCTTCCCAGATAAGGTCAAGTTCAAAGAATTCATCATCACCAAGCCCTTATTATATGAAATGTTAAAGGGACTTATCTAAGAAAAAGAAGATAAATAAAAATATGCACAGTAAAATGATAGCAAACTCACAATGATTAACAATTACACCTAAAACAAAAACAAACTAAGTAAACAACTAGAACAGGAACAGAACTGCAGAAAGGGAAATCACATGGAGGGTTAGCAACAAGGGAGTGGGAGGGGGAGAGAGGGGGAGAAGGTACAGAGAGTAAGTAGCATAAATGGTAGGTAGAAAATAGACAGGGGGAGCATAAGAATAGTATGGGAAGTGTAGAAGCCAAAGAACTTATATGTATGACCCATGGACATGAACTAAAGGAGGGGAATGTGGGTAGGAGGGGGTGTGCAGGAGGAAAAGGAGTGAAAGAGGGAAAATGGGACAACTGTAATAGCATAATCAATAATATATATATATATTTTTTAAAAAGATGCCCAACCTGAATTATAATCAGAAATCAGAACTTTAAAATAATAAATACTAGTTCATATTTGGCAAATTGGTTAAGATGTAAAAGTGAGCTCACCAAGTGCTGGGAAAGATGTAAGAAGTGTCAATTCTCTCTACTTTGGAGAACAGTTTGACAAAACCTCATAAAATTGAAGGTGCATATCCTAGAACATTGCAATTTTCTTTCTAGCTCTGCACTCTATAGAAATTGTCACTGTGCAAACACATACATGTGCAAGAATGTTCATTGCAAAGCAATTTGTTCAAAACTTGGAAACAACTTTCCATCAAGAAGGATATAAATAAATAACGTGGGGCTTAATCAATGGAATGAAATAATATGCCACTGTTTAAATGGATTAACTAGATCTGTACCGTAGACAAGTATATTAAACATATATTCAGTAAAGAGGTTAAAAGTTACTATTTACAGAAATTTGTTGAACGTTATGACAAAAAACAGTGTTATATAGTATTATGGAAGATACATGTATGTGTAGAACAAAGGATGAAAACATTCGGGGAAGTGGCTTCACCAACCTTTCCTGAGAGGAAAGAGGAGAGGAATGGGTTGGTAGAGACGTTAGCTGAATCTGTACCATTTATTTTTTAAATACCTAAAGCAAATACACTAAAAATGTGGAATCAGTTAAATTTAAGTGGTACAAGTGGTGCTGATTATACTGTTTCATGTGCTTTTCTGCATCTTTGGCATATTTTGTAATTAAAAATACCTTTAAAACAAACAAGGATGAGCAGCAGGTGTAGAATCGGACCAGGTGTGTCTGTTCCAGGACATTTCCACCGGCATCCAGTGTGGCGTTATGTAAGTCACTCTGGGCTGAGAATGTTTTTATCTGCCAAATGGGAAACAGGACGAGATTCTATGTCTGCTAAAATCGTGCATGAAACCAAGGTACTTTAATTACACTTTTCATGCATGGCCTAAGAATCCGGTTCTCTCAATATTTTGTTATAAGGAGAGAAACCAGGGACAAATGGGGCCTGCTTTCCTGAGGCTGGAGCCGTAGAGAAGAGGTCATAGAAACAAAGATAGAGAGCCTGAACTTCTACTTCCACCAGGTATTTGTTTTTCTCTCTGATGTTCCTTCCTCTTGTGGCAATACCCAGTTTGCCATTTAGACTGCTCTGAGATAATGAGCTCAGTCCTCGCACATCTCAGTAAAGCTCAATAAGGCTCAGAATATCTAGTTCTTTCCAGCCCACTCCAGAGGGTGTGATTCAATTAGTCTATGGAGAGGCCCAGGAAACAGTATTTTTTAAAAGTTCCCAGGGGGCTGTAATGTATAACCAGAGCTGAAAAGATAGTTAAAGGGTTTGTTACCAAATAGGGCATTCCCCAGGGTAGTCCCTAAATAGAACATTCTCCAACATGTTTCCTATCCGAGCTGCTCTTTGGTAACTTTACTTTGCCGCTACCTCAAGTGACAGAGTAGGAGAGTTTCTACTCCGAAGCTCAGGGTCCTGAGATGTGTAACTTCCCTTTTCTGGCTTCTTCACGAGGAGAGTATAACATATCCATGGTACCATCAGATGGAATTGAATTTCAGGACATTACCACCAAGTAGCCGTGTAGGACAGGTAACCCTCATTTTTGCTGCTATAACTCTGGGTCAAATTGATTGGTGTATGTATGGTAATTTTAATATGTGTCCATAAATTCTTTGCCCTCCTCCCTTAAAGAGGGGGAACCTAAATCCATGACCCTCAAGTGTAGGCTGGACTTAGTGACTCACTTTTAATGTATAGAATAGCAGAACTGATACTATGTTACCTCCAAGACTAGGTCATAAAAGGCATTACTGCTTCTTCCTTGCCCACTCTGGGGAAGCCAGCTGCAAATCTCATGAGGACACTCAGCCTCATGGAGAGGTCCACACAGTAAGGAACTGAGTCCTCCTGCTAATGGTCATATGAGCGAGCCATCTTGAGAGGAAATTTTCTGGGTCAAGCTTCTGAGTTGCTGGTATCTTAACTGTAAACTCATAAGAGAACCTGAGATAAACGTACAAATAAGCTACTGTCAAATTCTGGATGCACAGTGTGAGAAAATATATATTTGCTGTTTTAACCTACTAGAATAATACTGCTGTTATGCAGCAACAGAGTGCCAATATAGTAATTATATGTTCAACCTTAGCAGAGAATGCCAAACGGTTTTCCAAATTTACCTACACACCACCAGTGAATGAAAATTTTCATTGTTATGTCCTTGGCAATATTTGAAATTAGCAGTCTTTTCATTTTTAAATTTATTTTTATTGTATTTTTTCTATTACCATTTACCCACTTATAACCCCTGCCCCTCGCAGTCACCTCGCTGTTGTCCATGTCCATGGGTCCTTTTCCCTTTTTGCTCAATTGCTCTATCTGCTAACTCTTACCCACAGAGCTGTCAGCCTGTTCTCTGTTGATAAAACCATCTTTATTTTACTTGTTAGTTCAGTTCATTCACTATATTCCACGTATGAGTGATATCACATGGTATTTGTCTTTCTCTGACTGGTGTATTTCACTTAACATAATGTTCTCCAGGTCCACCCATGCTGTCTCAAAGGGTAAAATTTTCTTTCTTTTTATGACTGAGTAGTATTCCATTGTGTAAATATCCCATAGTTGTTTTATCCACATATCTACTGATGAGCACTTGGGCTGCTTCCAAATCTTGGTGATTGTAAATGATGCTGCAATGAACATAGGGGTGCTTATGTTCTTTCATAGTGTTTCAGATTTCTTAAGGTGAATTCCCAAAAGTAGAATTGCTGGGTCATAAGGCACTTCCATTTTTAAGTTTTTGAGTTATCTCCATACTGATTTCCACAGTGGCTGCACCAATCTGCATTCCCACCAGTAGTGCAAAAGGGTTCTCCTTTCTCTACTGTCCACCAGCCCTTGTTCTTGATTGATTGATTGATTGATTGATTGATTGATTGATTTTAATTTTAATCATTGTTCAAGTACAGTTTTCTGTCTTTTACTCCCATCCCAGCCTACTCCCCCAGCCCTCCCCACCTCCCTCCCATTTCCACTCCCCTAGTTTTTGTCCCTGTGTCCTTTATACTTGTTCCTGCAAACCCTTCCCCTTTTCCCCTGACATTCCCTCCCCTCTCCCCTTTCTTGATTTATTGATGATAGCCATTCTGACAGGTGTGAGATGATATCTCATTGTTGTTTTAATTTCTACTTCTCTGATGATTCGTGATATTGAGCACCTTTTCAAATATCTATTGGCCATCTGTATATCCTCTTTGAAGAAGTGTCTATTCAGGTCCTTTGCCCATTTTTAATTGGGTTGTTTGTTTTTTGGGGGGTGTTGTTTTATAAGATCTTTATAAATTTTGGACATTAACCCCTTATCAAATGTATTGGTGAATATATTCTCCCATTCAGTGGGTTGTCTTTTTATTTTGTTGATGTGTTTTTGCTGTGCAAAAACATTTTAGTTTGGTGCAGTCCCATTTGTTTATTTTATCTTTTGTATTTCTTGCCTGAGGAGACATATCAGAATATGGTACAGGCAATATCCAAGATTTTACTGTCTATGCTTTCATTAGGGTTTTTATGGTTTTGAGTCTAACATTTAAGTCTTTAATGCACTTTTAATTTATTCCTGTGCATGGTATAAGAAAGTGGTCTAGTTTCATTTTTTCTGCACATATCTGTCCAATTTTCCCAACACCATTTATTGAATGACCTGTCTTTAACCCATTGTATGTGCTTGTTTTCTCTGTCAAATATTAATTGACTGTAAGGGTGTGGGTTTATTTTTGAGATCTCTATTCTGTTCCATTGATCTATGTGTTTGTTTTAATGCCATTACCAGGCTGTTTTGATTACTATGGCCTTATAGTATGGCTTGATATTAGGTAGGAATTTCTTTAACTTTGTTCTTCTTTCTCAAGATCAGTTGCTATTGAGGGTAGTTTGTGGTTCCATGTAAATTTTTGAAATATTTGTTCTAGTTCTGTGAAATATGCCATTGGTATCTCAATAGGAATTGCACTGAATCTATAGATTGCTTTGGGTTGTGTGGACATTTTAATGTTAATTATTTCTATCCACATCTTTTGTATCCTTGGTTAAGTTTATTCCTAGGTATTTTATTCTTTTTGAAGCAGTTGTGACTGGGATTGTTTTCTTAATTTTTTTTCCTGATAGTTCATTATTGACATGTAAAAATGCAACTGCTTTCTGGATTTGATTTTGTATCCTCCTACTTTACTGAATTCATTGATCAGATCTAGTAGTTTTTTTGTGGAATCTTTAGTGCTCTCTATATACAGTATCACGTCATCTGTAAACAATGACAGTTTTATTTATTCCTTTCTAATTTGGATGCCTTTTATTTTTTCTTCTTGTCTGATTGCTATGGCTAGGACTTCCAGTACTATGTTAAATAAAAGAGGTAAAACAGACACCTTTGTCTTTTTCCCAATCTTAAGGGGAATACCTGTACTTGCTGTCCATTGAGTATGATGCTGGCAGTGGGTTTGTCGTGTATAGCTTTTATTATGTTCTGATATATTCCCTCTATTTCCACTCTTTTCAGAGTTGTTATAATAAATTGATATTGGATTTTATCAAATACTTTTTCTGTATCTATTGATATAATCATGTGGTGTTTACCCTTCATTTTGTTTATGTGATGTATCACAATCATTGACTTGCAAATATTGCACCGACCTTGAATTCCCAGAATAAATCTCAGTTGTTCATAGTATATGATCTTTTTTTATGTATTGCCATATTTGATTTTCTAATTTTTGTTGATAATTTTGGTATCTATGTTCATTGGGGATATTGGCCTATAATGTCTGTCTTTGTAGTGTCTTTATCTGGTTTTGGAATTAGGATAATGCTGGCTTTGTAA
The DNA here is from genome assembly GCA_004027735.1 of Carollia perspicillata. Taxonomy (NCBI): domain Eukaryota; kingdom Metazoa; phylum Chordata; class Mammalia; order Chiroptera; family Phyllostomidae; genus Carollia; species Carollia perspicillata. The sequence continues at coordinate 7,358 of PVKM010042531.1, read as the reverse complement.
AATGAGCTTGGGAGTCTTGAATTTTTTGGAATGGTTTGAAGAGAGGTGTTAGTTCTTCTTGGAATGTTTAGTAAAGTTCACCTGTGAAGCTATTTGGTCCATGGCTTTTGTTTACTGGGAGTTCTTTTAAATTACCTCTTCAATTTCACTAGGTGTAATCTGTCTATTCAATTTCTCTGATTCATTCTGATTTAGTTTTGGAAGATTGTATGTTTCTAGCTATTTATCTGTGTTGTCCAGGTTGTCCAGTTTATTGACATATAGTTGTTCATAATACATATTTTCTTACAGTCCTTTGTATTTCTTTGGTGTCAGTTGTTATTTCTACTCTTTCATTTCAGATTTTTAAAATTTGAGCCCTTTCTCTTTTTTCCTTGATCAGTGTAATTAAGGGTTTGTCAATCTTGCTTATCTTTCCAGAGAACCAGCTCTTGCATTCATTGATCTTCTGTATCATTTTTTTAGACCCTATTTCATTTATTTCTGCTCTGATCTTTATTATTTCCTTCCTCCTACTCACTTTGGGCTTTGTCATTTGTTCTTTTTTCAAGTTCCTTTAAGTGTAAAGTAAGATTTTTTTTTGAGGTTTTTCTTTCATTTGGAGTTAGGCCTGTAATGCTATGAATTTCCTTCTTAGGACAACTGTTCATGTGTTCCACAAATTTTGGGTTGTTGTATTCTCATTTTCATTTGTTTCAAGGTATCTTTTGACTTCTTCCTTGATCTCCTTGTTGACCCACTCATTGTTCAATAATGTTACATTTAGCTTCCATGTCTTTGTGTATATTTCAGTTTTCTTTTTGTGACTGGTTTCTAGTTTCATAACATTTTTGTCAGAGAAGATACTTGATATGATTTCAATCTTCTTAAACTAATTGAGACTTGTTTTGTGTCCTAACATGTGGTCTATCCTAGGAATTTTTCCAAGTGTACTAGAAAAATAGGTATATTGTGCTGCTTTGGGTATGAAATGCTCTGAATATATCAATGAAGTCTGTTTGATCTAGCATGTCATTTAAGGCCACTGTCTCCCTGTGATTTTCTTTTGGAAGATCTATCCATTGAAGTCAATGTGGTGGTGAAATCCCCAACTATGACTGTATTTTTGTTGATCTATTCTTTTATGTCCATCAAGATTCGCTTTACATATTTAGGTGCTCCTATGTTGGGGTCATAAATGTTTATTAGGGTTATATTCTCTTGGAGGATATATATATACTTATATTTATATTTATATTTATATATTTATATATTTATATATATTTATTTATATATATTTATATATTTATATATTTATATATTTATAGTATATACTATATACTATATTTATATATATATTTGGAGTCAGCATATATATAATATATAAATAATATATTATGTATTATATATATATTCTTGTTTTCTTATTCATTCAGCTACCCTGTGTCTTTTGATTGGAGCATTTAAACTATTTGTATTTAATGTGATTATTGATAGATATGAATTTATTGTCATTTTATTTTTTAACTTTTTTCTTCCTTTTTCTTCTTCTTCTCCTTCTCCTTCTAGCCCTTTAACATTTGTTGCAGTACTGGCTTGGTGGTAACAAACTGGTTTAGCTTTTTCTTGTCTGTGATGCTCTTCATTTCTCCCTTAATTTTAAATGATAGCTTTGCTGGGTAAAGCAGCCTTGGTTGTCGGTCCTTGATTTTCATCACCTTGAATGCTTCATGCCTATCACTTCTGGTCAGAATTTTTTCTGTTAAGAAATCAGATGACCTTTTTATGGGAGCTCCCTTGTAGGTAACTAATTGCTTTTCTCTTTTGGCTCTTAAGATTCTTTCCTTGTCTTTAAGCTTTGCCATTTTAAAGCTTAAAGTGGTATCTTGTTGTATCTTGGTTTGGGTCTTTTTGGATCCATCTTGTTTGGGACTCTACACTTCCTGGACTTGTGTGTCTTTTCCCTTCACCAGATTAGGGAAGTTTTGGGTCATTATTTCTTCAAATAGGATCTTGATCCTTTGCTCACTCTCGTCTCCCGCTGGTATTCCCATGATGTGAATGTTATTATGCTTCGTGTTGTCTGAAAGGCTTCTTAAACTCTCCTCATTTAAAAAAAATTTTTTTTTCTTTTTGCTACTCTGCTTGGGTGTTTTTTTCTACCTCATCTTCCATATTGCTGATTTGATCCTCTGCTTCATCTAACCTGTTTATTTCTTCCAGTGTATTATTTATTTCAGATATTGCAGTCTTTATTTTTGGACTGGTCCTTTTTTATGGTTTCTATGTATTTTTTCACGCTGTGGAGTATCTTTATAATCTTCACTTTGAACTCTATATCTGATATATTGCTTGCTTCTGTTTCATTTAGCTCTTCTTCTGGAGAATTCTCTTGTTCTTTTGGGGCCTGTTACTTTTTCTTCCCATTTTGGCTGCCTCTTTGTTTTGTTTCTATGTATTAGGTTGATTTGAAAAGTCTCTGGTTCAGACCTATGTCACACACTGCCTATGACTGGTCCTGGGCAATCTGTTTGGAGCTGTCAGCAATCTACTACTTGTGACTTCCTCTTGGGCTTGGGTGTATGCAGAAAGAACCAAGCTGTGTAGCAAGTCTGGCTTTTACCTGAATTGGGTCTGGGGTTGGCTGAAGTCTCAGAGCTCTCAGAGCTCTGCCTTTGCCTGCAGGCTTTCTGCTCAGCTTATTCACTGAAATAGCCTTCAGCTGTACTTCTTAGCAGCCTGGCATAAGCTCCATTGGATGGTGCAATAGGGATTCCTGTGGGTAGGGCAACTGCTTCCTCCCATGGAGGGAGTGAGAAAAATAGCTTCTGCACTATGGGGAATGACTCAGCACAGGGATCCTGGCAGCTGACCCTTAGCTCTGTCCCCAGCTGCACCAATCCCTGACTTTCTTTATGTCACTCTGGTGTGCTCTGCCCTCCCACTGTTGGAGCCCTGGGTAATTGGCTATAGATATTTTGTATGTTGGCCCATTAAGAGGCTCTCTGCATCTCTAGTCATCACTCCCTGGCAGAAGGAAGCCCCTTTACATTTCATAGCTAGGTGTTATTTGGGTTCCTTTCCCAGTTTGGTGTTCTATGATGGAAAGTCCCACTTGGGGTTTATTTATTTTTTATTTTTTAATATATTTTATTGATTATGCTGTTATAGTTGTCCCATTTCCCCCTCTTTATTCCAGTCCACCCTGCACACCACCTCCTACCTGCATTCCCCTCCACTTTAGTTCATGCCCATGGGTTGTACATATAAGTTCTTTGGCTTCTTCATTTCCCATACTATTCTTAACCTCCCCCTGTCTATTTTCTACCTACCTTCTATGCTACTTATTCCCTGTACCTTTTCCCCCTCTCTTTCCCTTTCACTCCCCCGCTGATAACCCTCCATGTGATCTCCATTTCTGCGGTTTTGTTCCCATTCTAGTTTCTTTAGTTTGTTTTGTTTTTTTAGGTTCGGTTGTTAATAGCTGTGAGTTTGTTGTCATTTTACTGTTCATAGTTTTGATCTTCTTCTTCTTAGATAAGTCCCTTTAACATTTCATATAATAAGGGCTTGGTGATGAGGAACTCCTTGAACTTGTCCTTTTCTGGGAAGCACTTTATCTGCCCTTCCATTCTAAATGATAGCTTTGCTGGATAGAGCAATCTTAGATGTAGGTCCTTGACTTTCATGATTTTGAATACTTCTTTCCAGCCCCTTCTTGCCTGTAAGGTTTCTTTTGAGAAATCAGCTGATAGTCTTATGGGAACTCTTTTGTAGGTAACTCCTTTCCTCTGGCTGTTTTTAAGATTCTCTTCTTATCTTTAATCTTGGTTAATGTAATGATGATGTGTCTTGGTGTATTACTCCTTGGGTCCAAATTCTTTGGGACTCTCTGAGCTTCCTGGACTTCCAGGAAGTCCATTTCCTTTGCCAGATTGGGGAAGTTCTCCATCATTATTTTTTCAAATAAGTTATCAATTTATTGGTCTTCCTCTTCTCCTTCTGGCACCCCTATGATTCAGATTTTGGAACGTTTAAAGATGTCCTGGAGGTTCCTAAGCCTCTCCTCATTTTTTAAAATTCTTGTTTCTTTATTCTTTTCTGATTGGGTGTTTCTTTGTTCCTTCTGCTCCAAACTGTTGATTTGAGTCCCCGTTTCCTCCCCTTCATTGTTGGTCGCCTGTACATTTTCCATTTTTTTTTCTCCAATTTTCAACCAAATTCAACCAATCCTGTGAGCATCCTGATTACCAGTGTTTCGAACTGTGCATCTGATAGGTTGGCTACCTCTTTGTCACTTAGTTGTATTTTTTCTGGAGCTTTGATCTATTCTTTCATTTGGGTCATTTTTTTCTCTATGAGCCTGTTACATAATAAGGGGTGGAGCCTTAGGTGTTCACCAGGGTGGGGCAACCCACATTGCTGGGTTGTGACACTGTATGTGGGGGAGGGATCTGAGAGGGAACAGTGCCACTTGCTCTGCTCTCTACCAGTTTTCAGTCACTTCCCCTACTACTCACAATCAAATTGTGCCCTTCTGGTGCTGATTTTCAGGTGGGTGGGTTTGTGTACATTCTAGGACCCTGTGGGTCTCTCCAGATAGCTCTCCTCTGAGGATGGGAGTGTCTCCCACTGCTGCCTCAACCCTCACAGGTTTTTTCAGTCACAGGTTTGGAGGCTTTATTCCCCATGCTGGAACCCTGGGTTGGGCAGTCTATCATGTTCTTCAATTGTTCCTCCCACTTTGTCTGCGTGCAAATGTGGGACTGCCCACTCCGCCAGCTGCCGCCTTGCCAGCCCCGGTCCTCCAAGCTGCTGCCCTACCATGAGTCCTCTCCACCTAGCTGTCTGTCTCTGCTTCCCCTACTGGTCTGGATGAATGTTTCTTCTTTAACTGTTTGATTGTTGGACTTCCATACAGTTCGAGTTTCTGTCAGTTCTGGTTGTTTTTTGTTTTTAAGTTTGTGTCCTTCTTTTGGTTGTGTGAGGAGGCACAGTGTGTCTACCTATACTTCCATTTTGACCAGAAATCCACTTAGGGTTTAGACCCCACAGTTCTCAGGGGGAGTCCCCCAGGAATTTCAGCTGCCACCCATGGGAGCTCAGTCACTCCTCTTGTGCCTCTGCACTTCCTATGAATCTTGTTGCGGTGATGTGGTTTCTTTCGTTAAGTCCTTGGTTATAAGGCTTCTCTCCAGCTAGTATTTAGTTGTTTATTCAGGATGATTTTTCTGTAATTTACTTATAATTCCAGTTTGGTCCTGGAAGGAGGTTAGTGTAGCTTCCACCTACTCCACCACCACCTTGAATCTTCCTTACAACCCTCTTTTAAATACAGGTGCTGATTCCACCGCTGGGATTATATCGTAAGAGCCCTGAAACACCAATCCAAAAGACCCTGTGCACCCCAATGTTTATAGCAGCACAATTTACAATAGCCAAGTGCTGGAAGCAACCTAAGTGCCCATCAGTAAGTGAGTAGATCAAAAAACCATGGTACATTTACATAATGGAGTACTACACAGCAGAGAGAAAGAAGAAGCTCCTACCCTTTGGGACAGCATGGATAGAACTGGAAAGTATTATGCTAAGTGAAATAAGCCAGGTGGTGAGGGACAAATACCATATGATCTCACCTTTAACTGGAACCTAAACAACAAAACAAATAAGCAAGCAAAATATAACCAAAGACACTGAAATTAAAAACAAACTGACAGTAACCAGAGGGAAAAGGAGAGGGGATAATGGGGGAAAGGGTGAAGGTTTTTCAGGAACACATATAAGAACACATGGACAATAACAAGTGGGGGTAGAAACAGGGGAGGGAGGTGGGATGTTTGGGGTGGTGGGGTGGGGTGGGGGGAAAGGACAGAAAACTGTACTTGAACAACAATAAAATTCAAAAATATTTAATAATAATAAAAAACCCCCACAGATCTAAGAAGCTCAGAAAACACCATGAAGGATTAAAAAAACATAAATAAAATAAAACAATATCCCCAGTCCTAGGCATATCATATTTGTATTAGGTTGCTAAAGCTACCATAACAAAATACCATAGACTGGGTGGCTTAAACAACAGAAATGTATATGTCAGTTCTGAAGGCTGCAAGTTAAAAATCAAGGTGCTAGCAGGGGTGCCCTTCTCTGAGGCATCTCCTCTCCAGTTGCAGATGGCTGCCTTCTTGCTTTCTCTTCACGTGTTCATCTCTCTATCCATGGATGTCATCCATGATGTCACTTCCTCTTTTTATAACGGTACCTGTCATATTGGATTAAGAGTCACCTTAACCCTCATTGTAATTTAACCACCTCCTGAAAGACTATATCTACAAATACAGTCACATTGTGAGTTATTTGGGATTAGGACTTCAACATACGAACTTTGTGGGAACATAATTCAGTCCATACCAATATTCAAACTGCTAAAAACAAGAAAGAAATGTACACTTGAAACCTATATGATCTTATTAACCAATGTCACCCCAATAAATTTAATTTAAAATATTTGCTTAACAGTCCCTTAAGAAATTCTGATTGTGATGTAAATAAAATAGAATATATCAATTGGAAGCTCAAATAAATTGTTTAAAAATTCAAAATAATAAAATAGAGCAAATTTTGAAAATACACAGAGAAAAAAAATTACCTGTAGAAGGACAAGGACATGAATTACAGAAACTTCCCACCTTCCAGAAACCATGCAAGTAAGAAGACAATGTAGTTACATATTTAAAGTACTGAAAGAAAGAAAACCGTCAACCCATATTCTATGCTCAGACAAAATATTCTTCATAAATAATGGAGAAATACTTTTGCAGACAAATACTTAGGAAATTCACTGCCAGTACACATACTTTGTAAGAAATGTAGAAAAACTTCAGGCAGAAAGAATGTGAAATAGGTAAGGAAATTGCATATATACAAAAATGAAAATGGAATACATTAAATGGAATAAATAAAAGAAAGTAAAATCTATTTTGGATGTAAATGTGATAATTAAAAGATAGCTATTTAAAGCAAAATAATAACTGTATTGTCTTGTGTGTAAAAGTAAAATAGATAATGAAAAAACACAATTATAAAATTTACTGATAAGTTCTTAAAATGCTTACGAAGGACTTATTTTTAAATCTAACAAAATTACCCCAGAATTTAAGTGGAAAGAATAATAACTATAACTTTTGAAGATTTTGAAAAAAAAAGTAATGACAAGTGATAGCCTTCATAGATATTAAAAGTATTTGTTGTGAACTAAATTGTATTGACTTTATTCTTAACTGGGATCTTATCTGGGTAGAGAATTCTTCCTCAAAATTCTATAGATATTGTTCTGTAGTCTTTTGTTATTTAGGGTTAAGCAAGAGGCCAAGCTGGTT
>PVKM010042530.1:0-12768 GCA_004027735.1 Carollia perspicillata | reverse complement strand
CACTTAAACCATAACATTAAAAAAGGCTACTTCAAGAAAGAAGAAAAGTATATGGTAGAGAAGTCAGGGATGAAAGCTAGATTCTTTAGATACACCTTATTGGTAGATTTGATTTTGGAACTGCATAAATGTTTTTTATAATTAAAAAATTAATTCAATTTAAAATCTTTATTCATTAAAAACAAAAAATAAAAAATGTGTATTTTGTTTGTGGCATAGCCATCCAGTGAAGAAGCATTTCATTCCATTTTACTTTCAAACTCAGTAATTTACTTTCAAATTACTGTATATAAATACAGTAAATTACTGAGAGTAATTTGCTTTCAAATTACTGTATGTCTTTTTGAGGTACACCTCATGGTGTACACCTCAAGGTGTACCTCAAAAGGACAAAATGACAAAAGGAACTGTAATCAGGCAATCAATCAAAAATGAAGAAAAATCTCAAGCTCTTATCAGTGATAATATTGTTGGTCATAGCATTGTCCCGAGTGTTAAGTGTTAATCTGAAAATAGGCAAATGAATAGTTATGTGATAATTTAATTTAACTCTGTGTCCTTGAAAGCCAGAATTGTCATCCTCAGAATAGGAGACAAGAGATACACAAGAGAGGTTCAATAAAAACCTTGTAGTCTTGAGTTTGAATTGGAAGATGCAGTAGGTTTCTTTGTTTGGCTGCTATAACAGAATGCCATAGACTGGGTAGCTTAAACAACAGGAATTTATTTATCACAGTTCCAGAGGCTAGGAAGTCCAAAATCAAGGTTCTGGCCAACCTGGTATTTGGTGAGAGCCCACTTCCTGATTTGCAGCTGGCTGTCTTCTCAGTTGTATCCTCACACGGCAGAGAGAGGGCTAGAGAGCTCTTTGGGGTCTCTTCTTTAGGAGAATTAATTCCATTTTCATGACCTAGTCACTTCCCAAAGGTCTTACTCCCTAATATTAACACATTGGGTTTTTAGGGGTTTGACATTTGAATATAGGGGAACAAAAATGTTAAGTCCACTGTAGTAATCTTGACGTAATTTATCTTAAACATAATTCCTAGCTTAGTGATATTGTCATTTATAATAAGAAATATGTTCTTGGTCTATGTCCACTGTTCTTGGCACAGCTCCTAAAACCCTTGGCATTCCTGAGGGATGAGAGCAATAAAGGTGTCATTTGTTATGTTATAATGAGGTGACATTTGGACCTCACATAAAGGTGGGACTCATTGCCAGGTGAACCAACCATGTAACTAGAGGGTTTAAACTTTCATTTCCATATCCCTGACCTCAGGGGAGGGGAGAAGAGATGGAGGTCCAATCAATCCCCAGTGGCTAATTACTTAATAAGCCTTACCTATGCATTAAGCCCTCCATAAACCCCCCAAAAGATGGGGTTAGAGAGCTTCTGGGTTAGTGAGCACATGGAGATTTGGGGAGAATAGCAAGCTTGTAGAAGGCATTGAAGCTCTGTGCATTCACCTCATACCTTGCCCTGTGCATCTCTTCTGTCTGGCTGTTATTGTGTTATATCCTTTTGTAATAAACTAGTGATCTAGTAAGTAAAATATTTCTGAGTTGTGTGAGCCACTCTAGCAAATCATCTGGACTCAAAGAGAGGGCTATTGGAACCGCCAATTGGCAGCACGTTGGTCAGTGGCACAGTATGTGTGTGTGTGTTGGGGAGCAGTCTTTAGGAGTGGACCCTTTATCCATGGGATTTGACACTATCTCTGGGTAGTGTCAGAATTCGGTTGAGTTGTAACAGATCCAGCTGGTGTCTGAGAATCCATTCTTGAATGTAGAGGGGAACTCCCACCCCATGGTAGAATTGGGTTCAGAACTTTTACTTAGTGTAATAAAAAGGCCTAAAAACCATGAGTAAGCAAAGACCAATAAACCCCCTAGCACTCAGATTTTGGTCTGGAAATACAATTTCCCAGTAAAATTAACCAAAGTGTTTAAGACAGGTAATACTCTAGATGAGTTTGGAAAATTTTATCATACCAGTTAGCAATGAAGATATCAAACTCTACTAAGGTCATAGCAAAAGGACTCAGGAATCAAGCTAAAGAGCATCCCACTGTAAAAGATGGAACAATTCCAATAGTACTAAAAATAAAGACATTCTACAGTGGTTTGAGGAGTGCTTTATATATGCAACTATGAAAAACCCTGTTAAGTCATTTAAAAAACTTTTCATATTTACTGATTTCCTTTCTGATTATTCTTTCAGTTACTGGGCAAGTATCCATGCACTACAATAAAATCAACTGTCACAAAAAGATGAACTGGTTTGAACATCAATAAGGTTGCAAACTTAGATGACTTTAATACATACTTGTATTAAAAACAAGTATGTATTAAACACAAGTATGTATTAAACATCTTAATAATACTTAACAAAAACATCTTAATAATACTTAATAAAAATAACCACTAATAAAATGTATTGATTCCAAAATAATAGGACATCAACTCATTAATTTTAAAAGTGGTAAAAAATAGGGGAGGAGGAAGGGATTAAGCATTTACTCTGCCTTTCTTATACTTATCTTTGGGTAGCCAAGAGGCAGCTGAAGGGAAGTTGCTCTTTACAGAAATATTCTAGGAATAAGTGAAGGAATGATAGAATTACAGTTACATCTTTTCACTGACCCTTGCCCCCATCCATCCCCCTTAGGAATCAAGATCCTGAGCATCCATGGCAACTTATAAAATTAAAAGAGAGACAGTGTGCCTCATGATGGAACAATATATCATCTATAGAGAAATGTTGCAAAAAATCAAATCTGAATCTGATCAAGCCTGAGATCTAACAACTTGACAGGAAAAATGGAGAACATGGGAACCTACTAACTACACCATAGTGATGCAATTGGTAAATTTCAGACTGAGGGAAAGTCAGTTTTCTAAAGTCATTTCTTTAAAGATAAAATGACTCTGTTTTCCTAACATCTAAGAATCAAGAGAATAAAATGGAGGAGACTATCAGTTAAAAGAGACTTAAGTGATTTGTTAACAGGATTTAATGTAATAAACTAATAAATAAAGGGAGAGAACCAAGTATTCGTCTTGTGTTTCCTATTCAAACTGGGAAAACTTAAAGAGCAGACTTCTCTCCTGGCACCCAGACACCAGCCTTCTGGTCACCCTTTTTTCAATCTATTTTGAACATTAAATAGATTGCATAGAAATTTGTTCTCCAACTGATGAAGACTTCATTATGATAATGCTAATGTACTATTACTGATAATACTGATTGTGATAACAGAACTAATTAAACCTCTTTATGTGGATGAGTTCCTCCACATGTATTATTTTATTTACTCCCCTGGTGACACTAAGTAGGTACTTTATTATTCCCACTCTACAGATGAGGAAACAGAAGCTTAGAGAAGTTGGAGAAATTGCTTATGATACCACAGCCAATATTAAGTTGAAGACTTGTACCTGAGAATAAGATTCCCTTTTCGGGGCTGTAACCTTCTTCAAGTACTTAATTTGCCATAAATGTGAAGGAACACATCACTTTTTTGTTACATATTTCCTGACATTACAAATATACTCAACCAAGGGCTTCATAGCCTCTGAATGAATAATATGAGTCGGAAATACAATAAAATCTGTACCCCTTTTATAGCTGAGGGTTATGTGCCTTTGCATCTAGATTGGAGTTTTGCTTTAAATGGATTCTATTTCAGGATTGCTTCAGGGACCAATGGTGGTATAGAGAAACATTTTAGCCTAATAATATTAACCTGAATAGAGAAAGTGTGCTATCTAGGGACATGATGTACTTTTGCATTAGAGATTAGGAAAGGAAAAAATGAAAAACTAGAGCAGAGAGTTAGAAAGGTGAAAAGGAAAATAGGTTATGGAAATGAGAAGTCAGTTGGGAAATAAGCTTAATGAATAATTAGTGAGGGGCCTGAAAAGTATATGTAAGACTGGGCTCACTTTGCAAACTGGTTGTGGCATGGAACTTGGAAGGACACCCATGTAATGTGTGAAGTTTTTTTTATACATCATTAATGACATAAATTTAAACACTCCTAATGTGTCATAGGAGAATGGGAGGCTACTGCATGGATGAGACGATAGCATTTATCTTATACCTGCTCAGCAAGTAACCTCTGTGTTTTGGCAATCATTTAGAGCTCTGTGGGGACCATATGGGTGATGTTGGTGATTATCTCACACTCGGCCGTGGCAATGTTGTACCAAGATCCTATCATAAAATATGACTTTCTATTATTGCAAAATGAGAATGAATTGGAAAGTTTGATCTCCAAGGGTAACTTTTTAAAATCTTTTTTATTGATTATGCTATTACAGTTGTCCCAATTCTTCCCCTTTGCCCCCCACTTTAATAAAAGTTTTAAAACTTTAATAAAAGTTCTTTTATTATTTTTTCAGATAGGTTTTCAATTTCTTGCTCTTTCTCTCTTCCTTTTGGTACCCCTATGATGTTAATATTGGCATGCTTGAAGATGTCTCAGAAGCTCCTTACACTATCCTCAATTTTTTGCATTACTTTTTCTTCTTACTGTACTGATTGAATGATTTTTTCCCCTTATTTTCCAAATCACTGATTTTATCCTTGGCTTCATCTACTCCACTATTGATTCCCTGTAAATTGTTCTTTATTCAATTAGTGTCTCCTTCATTTCTGATTGGATCATTTAATACTGTTGAAGAACCCACTGAGTTCCTTGAGCATCCTTATAACCAGCATTTTGAACTCTGCATCCGATAGATCACTAATCTCCATTTTGTTTAGTTCTTTTCCTGGAGTTTTGATCTGTTCTTTCATTTGGGCCATGTTTCTGTGTCTCCTCATTTTGGCACCCTCCCTGTGTTTGTTTCTATGTATTAGGTAGAGCTGCTTTGACTTTGTGTTTTGGTAACATAGCCCAATGTAATAGGTGTCCTGTTGGGTCCAGTGGCACAGCCTCCCCTATTTTCCAAGCTGTGTACTGGAGGTGCACCCTCCATGTGGGCTGAGTACTCCCTCCTCTTGTAGATGAATCTTTATTGCTAATAGCAGGTCAATGGGAGGAATTTACCTAGTACAGACAGCTGATAGGACTGGCTGTGACCCTAGGCCAGAAACCACCACCCTCTGTGGCTTGTGGAGGTGGTTGGGTGGTGCTCCAATGTGGTCCATAATTGTCTGCTGGGTGCACAGGCTCTGGTGTTTCCTGAGTGGTGTAGGTCATGTCAGGCTCCACCTGTGTTTGGTCTGGGGCTCCTTAGCATAAACTATAAATCAATCTGCAGATAGCTGCTCTGAGTGCCAGGCTTAGGGCCATTGAGCAAAAGGGATAGGGACTGTGCTCAGCTGTTGTTTGTTTGAGCAGATTTAGGAAGGTCTGAAGCCTGCATCTAACCCAGCCCTTCATATGAAAAAGCTACTGTTATCAGCTTCAGTGGGTCTGTAAGTTGGATGGGGCAGACCTTTAGTTAATCATCAGGGCAGGGCTTACCGTGTAAGCCAGGTTGATGGAGACTCAGACATGGTGCTGCGGCACTGTGGCTCTGTGTATGGAAGGACATAAAAAAGGTACAATGTCTACTGCTCGCAGTTCTGTCTGGGAGGAAGCTGTTCTCCAGCTCTCACCCTGATGCCAGACACTTCAATTCTTCCCCATATGCAACTGGTGCCCTTCAAGGTGCCGTCCCAGTGCTGGAGCCCAGAGGGAATAAGTCTAAGTAAGTCCATGTGCAGAACCCTCCAAAAGGAGACGCATGAGAATCCTGCACTTTCCTCTGCTGATCTAATACCCACTGGTTTTTATAGCCAGATGTTTTCTTCCTGGCACTAGAACCCTGAGCTGGGTGGTCTAGTGTGGGGCTGGGATCCCTTGATACTCCTCCATTTTATATCCACCACATGTGGTTCTGGGACCAGACCATTCCACATCTCCTCCCCTCCATCCCTTCTACCTATCGGGATGAATGTGGTTTCTCTAATTCCTTAATTGTCAGACTTCCATACAGCTTGATTTTCTGATGGTTCTGAGTGATATTTGTTCTGTAGTTTAACAGTAATTTTGCTGTGGTTGTACGAGGAGGTGAATTGTGTTTACCTATGCCTCCATCTTGACCAGAAATTTCCCCAAGGATATTTCTTGAACCTATGAGACAGCTAGCCCCAGAAGGGTAGTTGGCTAATGAATTTTTAGGTTATGTTTCAAAATACTTGGATGTAGTTTACACACTGTTTTTTTTTTTTTAAGATTTCATTTATTCACTTTTAGAGAGAGGACAAAGGAGGGAGAAAGAGAGGAAGAGATATATCAATTGGTTGCCTCTCACACACCCCCAACTGGGGACCTGGTCTACAACCCAGGTATGTGCTCTGACATGGAATTGAACCAACAACCTTTTGGTTGGCAGGCTAATAGTCCACTAAGCTGCACTAATCAGGGTGTTTTGTTTTGTTTTAAAAGATTGAATAGTAAATATAACACCAACGCATAAAGTATAGAATAATAACAACAAAGTAATAAAGACAGCATTTTGTTCATGAAAAGTACTTGCTCAGGCAGACTTTATGATGTGAATATGAATGCCCAAGTGTACTCCATGACTATTGATCCAAAGCTCAAATAATCTTAACTTAAATCTTCCTTTGTTACATGGCTCACACAAATCAGCGTCCCTGGGTCTTTCCCCTTTACCATACATTCCAGTACTATCTCATATCTTTTGTTAACAGTCTGACTTTGCTTAAAAATTCACAACACAGATATCAGAGAATTCTATTTCCTTTACTACTATGTCCTCCTTTCCCAATAATCCTGCATTCATTAAAGGCTGATGTGCTCATTACTACAAAAGGACTTGATTTATTCTTGACTTCTCCCTAAAAAAATATGAAACTGATAAGATTCTGGAATATTTTGATTAGTTGTGGATTAGATACTGGTTTGCTTAATATGTTTATGAAATTTCTAATCCCAGGGAATAACCAAGTACATTGAATTGAGTATGTCAAGTGCTCAACATGTGTAGTTTGTGATTTGGTTAAGTGTGTGCTCCATTCTCAAAAGTTCAGCTCAAGCAAGTAGTTATTTTTGTTTTGGCTCTGAGTTAAGCCTTGATTAATTTGACTGGCTTGTTCTGCAGAATAACAGGGCTCCACCCTGAAGTCCAGCAACCTCATATAGTATAGGATTTCCTCTGTACAAGGCCAGAAAGTCATTGCATTTGCTATTGTGATGATTTATTATGTTCAGAACTTTCCACCCTATAAACAAGACAATTTAAAACACATTGATGTAAATTAAAAACAGATGAAATTCTATATAAATAAGAGAAACAAAAATTTATCAGATTCTTAAAGGGATCTCTGTTTATTTGTGAACCTGAACTTGACGTTTATACAGTCTCTACTTTTGTTGTTATTGTTCTCAAGTTTATTTAGATGTTTAATATGTAAACCTCTCTAACTTTAGTAAACTGTTGTCCTGATCACTATTTCTTCCTGTTATAAACAATATAAATATTTAACCATTTATGTTTTAACTTAAGTTATCCAAATACATTAGCCATTGGCTATATGTGGCTACTAAATACATGAAGTGTGGCTAGTATGAATTGAAATGTACTGTAAGTGTAAAATATTCACTGAATATCAGATGTAATACAACAAAAAAACAAAATAGCTCATTAATATTTATATGGATTATATATTTAAATGATAATATTTGGGATATATTAAGTTGAATAAAAACATTGTTGAATTAATTTTAATTGTTTAATTTTACTTTTTAAAATATTACTACTAGAAGGTTTGATATTAAATATGTGGCTCATATTTTATTTATATTGGAAAAGACATTTATAAACAATACTGATCATTATTAATGATCTGTCATAGCTGAGGTAGAGAGTTAAATCAAACAATCATTAATTCAGTGACCAGTTTATCAATAGTTTCTAAGGCAAAAAATAATAGGTCTATAATTTGTACATTCCTTGAAGACATACAGTGATTTTTTCCCATCACAATAGATTTTACCTGCTGGGTATCCAGTAAATGTCTCTTAGGCAATCAATACATACAGTAGTTCCCCTCTTATCTGTAGTGCCACTTTCCACGGTAACAGTTACCAAGGTCAGCCAAAATCTGAAAAGATTAAATGAAAAATTCCAGAAATAAGTTTTAAATTATGCATAGTCCTGAATAGCATGATAAATCTCACATCATCTCTCTTCATGCTGTCCAGGATGTCAATCATCCCTTTGTCTAGCGCATCCCTGGTGTGCACACTAGTGCCTGTTAGTAAGTCACTCAGTTATCAGATCAGTTATTTGAGAGAGAGAGACCACAATCACATAACTTTCATTGGAGTATAGAGGTTTAAAGTGTTCTATTATTAGTTATTCTTGTTAATCTATTACTTTACCTAATTTATAATTAAACTTTATCATATATATATATATGTACTGAACAGTATACATGCCTGAAACAGGGGATGTACTGAGCAGCATACATGTGTGTATTACATCACACACACACATACATATATGTATATGCACATACATAAATACACACATGCATATAAACTCCACCACAGACACATAAAATTCAAACACATGCATGTGCACACACGTGTACATGTATGCACACATGTGCATATGTGTATGTATGTGTATAATGTAACACACATGTATATTGTTCGGTACATCCCCCGTTTCAGGCATCCACTGGGGTTCTTGAACATATCCTCTGCAGACAAGGGGGACCACTGTAAGGAAATGTAGTAACTCTTCAAAAGTGATAAAACAATGATCAAGGCTGCCATTTTTATTATTTCAAAAAATTTTTGTAACTATAATTTATTTTATCTAGTAAAATAATGAGACACACTAGTGCATAAAGAAGTGAGTAAACTGTTTGCTTCAGGAAATGATGTTCGACACTCATTGTAGATCAGAGGAAGTGCCATTGACATTCCCGTCACTGCTCTCTAGAGCGATCGCCACATGGGAGGTTCTGAATGTCTAATCAAACGTTAGATGAAAATATTAGAGAAGGATGTTTGTAACCCGTGTCTAGGTCAAAATCTGAATTATACCTGATTATATTTACCTGTAATATAATCATGTCTTTTTCTTAATGAAGGAAGAAACCTGAAAAACCATCAGAAAGTTAGCTCCTGAAATCTTATGGGATTATAAAAGTTCAGTTTCTCATTTCCTAATGACATCAGAACTTGAAGATGTTTTTTTGAAAAATGCTAGCAGTTTTGGAAATAATTTTGTATGACTGGTTATCATAGGGCCTGCATTATGTTGTCTTGACTGGAATGAAAGAAAATTTGTGTGATCACTTAGAGGAAACCTAACAGCATTAGCAGGTGTTAAAAACACTGTAAGAATTCAACTGTCCTTTCCGCTAGGAAACTGCTGCACTCATTGGTAATCTTAGTTGCATTCCTATTCATACACATTCCCATCAGGAAAATGGGAGAGATAATTTTGTTGAGGTCCCAGACAAATTTTTTTCAAATGTGGAGATACTGACCATCCTTCCTTCACTTGGAGTATTCTTGCTGGTTTCTCATTTCTTCCCTCATGCACTGTGCCCTCCATTAAATGTGTCTTTCATTATGGTTATTAGCATTGATATGAATGTGTAACAGCTTGAAGGTAGCAACTAAGGTGCATTCATCCTCATGTTCACCATGGTGCTTGGGACATGGTAGGTATTTAATACACGAGGAATGAGAAGAAGGGAGGGAGGGAAAGAAGGAAAAGCACTCTAGCAGAGCACTTTCTGCCTTGGACTGAAAACATTCCAGTTGCTGGGCGGGGCAGGGTAAGAGATGTGATGGCTGATGGAGAGGCTGTGGAAACATCTCCAGACCCCCATTCTGTTCCAGCATGCACATGTCCTCTCCCCAGGCCAGTGGTTACTCCCACTGATCTCCTTCCCAGCCCTACCACATTTTGTTTAAGTGAAAGAATTTTCCTTAAAATCATTATCGCTAAACCTCTTTCTTGGCAAGGGGTTTTCTAGATACTGGTTCCAGATGAAACTTTCTTGTGTATGAGAAAATGTGACCAAGTGCAGCACACTTATCAATCACACTGAGAGTACAAATGGTGTGTGTTCTTTCATTGTCGATATTGTGTTGTTTTAAAATTCTTGTTTGGTTTTGGCTTCTGTACCAGCATACATTCTTTTCTATTGCACTTGTGACATTTATTGAAATTAACTCTCATTAGGCCTTAATGAATGCTTCAAGATCTTTCATAGGATTGGTATAATCTGAATCACCTTTTCTTATTAAAATGTAATCAAATTAAAAATCAATAAAAATAATAACTACAACTCTCCCAAATATTTGAACATTGAGAAAATCACTCTAAAATAGATATGGAACAAAACATGAAAACAGAAATTAGGAAACATTCAGAACTGAATGCTTATGAGCATAATGCATATCAAACTTTTTAGAATATAGCTAACAGCAGTACTTAGAGAAAATGTTATATCCTGAATTTTTTATTAGGAAAAGAAAAACAAGTATGAAAAATAATGAACTAAGTGTGTGTTTTAGTTGGTTTTTCAGTGGTCATAAACTACTGTGAGTCTCAGTGTCTTACAATGACAAAATGTGTTTCCTTCTCACGTGGAGTGTGGCTGGGAGTCAGCTACTACTCTGCCCCAGTGTTGCTCTGGCCTGGGTTCTGCTCCATGTGGCTCTTCATTCCAAGATCCAGGATGAAAGACCCTTATGGGGACCAGTCTATTTTTACTTTTCACAGTGAAGTAAAGAGCTTTTAAGCATAACTGGCACGTTTTCAAAGCAAGTCCAAGCCCAAGCCCAAAGTCAACAGGTTGAGAGATTTGTTACAAGAAAATACACTACTGTGTGCTATCTTGATTTAAAAAAAAAAAGGCCAAAAAACCCCCTTGATTTTCTTCCTTCTACATTCAAAAGATGTTCACTGTCCCTCTAATAAAGAAACTTTGAATATCTTATGTAATCTCAGCCTGAAGCTCAAAAACCTAGCATTTTGTATTAGTTTTCCCATTGGGTGGAGATCTTGAGATCTATCAAATAAAAGGGCACTTTCTTCAAATATGCAATCCCAGGACAGTGAATATAACTGCACCAAACATTGTCATTGGAAAAAGGATAAAAAATGTTACTTGATTAGGTCTTTCTTTTTCTGAATCCATTGTTTTCCCAGGTTCTTCTCTCTGGAAAAGGCTTTTTTCCTATTATGTTAATTGGCCACATCTCCTAAGGGCATTGGATAACATGCAGCTCTGGGGGTTGAGCAGCTTGCTAAGCCTGTTCTGTCCTTGTAGAAAACTGGGGTCCCCAAAGTTGTTTTATGTCTTAAGAGCTAGTCCATTTTAACTCACTATATTGGAAGTTTTGACAAAAGGTCTTCCAAAAAATGTTTAAAAAATTGTTTTCAGTGGGA
The DNA here is from genome assembly GCA_004027735.1 of Carollia perspicillata. NCBI lineage: Eukaryota > Metazoa > Chordata > Mammalia > Chiroptera > Phyllostomidae > Carollia > Carollia perspicillata. Next base: position 1,326 of record PVKM010042530.1, on the reverse strand, counting down.
AATATGCAACTAACCCTCCCTCTAGACCCTCAGGCTCTTTCGAGATGTCTTTCTAGATTTACAGAGAATTTGAGCTACCAGGCTTTAAAGAGACTGTGGACATCTCTTTTTTGCTAAGCCAATTTATGCAACTAACACGATTTTCTAAGGGTCACTTTAAGCATTCAGCACTTTTAAGAAAGGCTGTAAGTGGCAAAGCCTCTTATTTAGGCATGTATCTTCATCTGAACCTTAATGATGGCTTTGTTGCTCAAACGGTTTCCATTTGTCTTTTACTAATAGGAGCAGTTCTGATTCCAACTCTGCAATATCTACAATTCCTGGTTGATGTCATTTCTCCTTCTTCCTTGCTTGCAAATCAGCTCAATTCTTTTCTGAGTTCATCTGACAATTCTGGGGAAAAAATAACCAAGTCACACTAGTAATGTTCTGTTTTGAAACTCTTCCCTCAAAGCTACTCATTCATTAGGTAAATTATCTGCTTTCTATGTTATTGCAAGTTTGCTACATGTTTTGTCACTACATACTAGGGGTCAACATTTTTCCAGCCTCCTATAGCAGTTTCTTTATAACTTGTCTCTTGGCTCCAAGGTCAATACAGACTTTGAGTTTTTTGTTACAGGAGCACCTCACTTTAAGATATCAACATCTGTTTCAGTAAACTTTGCTAGAGTAACAAATGGACTCAAAAGCTTAGTGCTTCTACCAGTTAAAATTTATTTCTTGCTCATGTTACACTGAATATTGGGTCAGCTATAATTCAGTTAGAAGCTTGCAAGGATCTGCACTGCTGCTTCCCATTCTGTGGTTGAAAGCCCAGCTTCTGGGCCAGCAATTCACAAGCCTCTTAAAGTTTCCGCTCAGAATCAGAAGTAAAAGAACTGGTATCATTTTTCTTCTGCTCACATTCCATTTTCCAGAGCATGTTACAGAGTATAGATTAAAAAAAATTGGTGAATAGAGAAGTACAGTCCTTTTACAGAAAAGAGTGACGTGAATGATTGCAAATAACAAAATTCACCACATGACTCTATCTTAAAAGAAGTGAAAGAGAACAACAGAATAAGCCAATCTACAAAATAGTAAAAAAACAGCAAAAAACAAAACAAGCTCAAACAGTAATAAATTTACTAGAAAACACTATTTCAAAAATGATTAATTAAACCAAATTCTTAAAAAAAAAAGATTTTATTTAATTATTTTTAGAGGGAGGAGAAGGGAGGGAGAAAGAGAGAGGAACATGAATGTGTGTTTGCCTCTAGTGTGCTGCCTACTGGGGACCTGGCCTGCAACCCAGGCATATTCCCTGACTGGGAATTGAACTGC
>PVKM010042529.1:0-12784 GCA_004027735.1 Carollia perspicillata | reverse complement strand
AAAGGATACATGGACAAAAACTAAGGGGGGTGGAAATGGGAGAGAGGTGGGGAGCACTGGGGGGGTGGACTGGGACGGGAATAAAAGACAGAAAACTGTACTTGAATAACAATAAAAACTATTTAAAAAAAGAATCCACATATTCACTAAGAAATAGCTTTGTCAGTTTATTTTCCTACAGTTGGCTCTCCAGTAGGAAAAGAAGGCTGGCATTTAACAGGCATTACTCATTTTTACATCAGTTCCCTGTAGGCAGTAAACATTATTTGAAAATCCAGCTTACTGTGAGATCTATCAAGTCCACATCCAAGCAATTCCTATAGAATTTTTATGGTCACTTCTACAGAGTTCAAATAATATCAGAAAATATAGTCATCTTTTTTAATAAGGAACTGAAGTTACATTGGGTTCCCTAAACACAAAGACTGGGGCAAAACTTCCACCCAATCCTGAGCCAGTAGGAGTGAATGAAAAAGGCAAACAAGGTAAAGAAAGTGGAAGACAAATATAAGGTCAAATGTCATTGAGACAGTCATAACTTCAAGTGTATACAGCCAGTTTCTATACAAACCATCTCGAATCATTGTCCCATGGAACAGTTCTTCGTGGTGGACGCAGGCAAAGGAGTTTGGCTTTCTCCTCCAGTCGGTGTTCACTCGATGTCTTTAATCTCTAAATTTCCAGGGTGTATTTCTTGGGACCTCCTGACAGTCTCTAGGGAGGCAAGATACCACATCCTGCTCCGTGGTACCCTCTGTAGGTCCAGAAATAGTAGAAAGATCCAGAGCCTTCAAAGGCCAGAATAGATGTTGGAGCTGCTGGGCGTTTTGCCTCATCAGGTGTGGTGGAAGCCATGCCAAGTCCTCCACCTCATCATTGAAGAGGCAGAGAGAACCCGCACTACTGAGAGATATGGTGATAGTGGTGGTGGGCAGGCCTGGTCTTGAGCAGGCAGCTGAGCAATCAGGATGAAGCCAAACAAATCTGGGGAGACACAGATTCTGACACAGATTCCAAACCTTCCCGATGGAGATAAGGACAACCTGCTCTGTTATTATCAGTAAGCCTGATGTGATGGGATGTCTCCACACTGAGTTCCACCATGAAACTCTTCCAACAGGGTAAAGTCAACCAGGGATGGAATTAACTAAAGCAATGTTGTTGTTTTTAAAATCAAAATCCTATTTTCTTCTTGAGTCTTAAATGCTGATTGCCTGAGGTCACTGAGTTTAGAAAATAGAACCAAAGAGACAGCCGTGAATCACCATTCAAACCCTAGTTCTTCTGTTTCTTGATCCGCTTTGCAGTCTCTATCACTGATTTTTTTCTCTCCACCTACCCCTGAAATGCCAGTATTTCCTGGTGAATAGTTTCCTAAAATTTGTCCTAAAGAATACTCTTCCATGAATACATATTCCCCGCTCCTCTTCCTAAATCGTACTAGGTCAAGTCAGTTCGCAGAATGCCGCCTGCCTTCTTGTTTGTTTGTTTTGAACTTATTCGACTGAGTACTTAACAGGTGCCAAGCATTGCTCTAAGCCTTTGAACTCATTATTTCATTTAATTATCCTGGCAGTTCTAAGAGGCAGATATGATTATTTATTACCTGCTTATACCAACAAGGCAACTGGAGCACAAAGATTGATAACCTTGTAAGAGGCCAAACTGGGAACTGAGCCTTAGCATTTTAGTTCCATGTTTTGTGCTCTGAAGAATTAGATCACAGCTTTCATGCACACGACTCTATTAGAGTTTCCATGGAATTGCACGGTAAAGAAAGTTAGCTGACACTGTTCAAGCTTGTATATTCTAAAAACATTTGATCAATTTATTTTGTGTTTGCTGTTGAGATAAAGCCACTGACCTCTTAAGAGTAGTCCTTAAAACAGACTTTTAGGACTACTGCCTTAGTGCATGGCACTTGGTTCCCTGTTCTTTCATGTCCACATTCTTGTTTATCCCCTGTATGTTTTTGGGTGGCTTTGGATTGAAGAGTCAAAAACACATGGAGACTCATGGCAATACACTTATAAGGGTTTCTGAATTTTCAGGAAGCTGCAGTCAGGAGAGAGCAAGGCCATATGGTAACAGAATGATTTCATGAAGTTTGCTCAGATCTAGAGTAGCTAGCAGCCTATTGCTTCTGTTGGTGATCCCAGTTCAGGGTCTACCCAACATCTTTCCACCTTGACTTTGCATATCCTATATCTTTAGTACATAAAGGAGTAAAATAAAGTAGCTGAAGCATGATCAAAAGTGTGATCATAACTGCTTCCAAGTCCCCACACTGGAGAAATGCCGAATCAGTTGGGTGTAAGTGCGGTGTGCCCAATAAGCAAGTCAACAGGCTAAGGGAATTTTCAAAGACAACCAGTCCTAATAGTGGTGATTTCATGCACACTCGTAAAACCAGCTCAGTTTGTTTACAATCTGAATGCTGCCAGTGGGTAGAATCTACCTCTAAAATCTGTCTCTGAAATGATTCTCAAGAGTGCCCTCTCCCCTCTTATACCACAATCACTAGCATACAGTCCTCATCATCGCTTGCCTAAGTGCTTATGATAACCTCTTCTTAATTGTTCTCCCACTTCTGCTGGCCTCCTGGTCTATTTATCCTCAAAAGATCTGCTTATTCTCTTTGGCTGAGTTACGTGCTAAAGTTTTTAGACTTTTGTGGAAAGTGAGATGAAAGTCTAGAGAAAGAGACTGGACTTCCTGCTAATCTGAACAATGGAGGCTTCCGTAATGAATGTCAATATTAAAAAGAGGTATGGCAATATTCATGCTCCAAGCAATACAGCAAGGCATGGCCTCGATCAGGCCATTTTTCTGCTTAAAAATGATCAGTGTGTCTCTGGTGCCACTCTACATCATTCTGATGATGTTTCAGTATGACAAGAAAGTTCTTAACAACCAGTGTAAACAACCAGTTCCAGCTTCATCTGCTTCATTCTTAAGCTCATGTCCTTGGGTACCACTCAGGATTTGCTGGTTTTGAAGTTACTGAGTATTTTCAGATTTCCACATTTCTTTTCTCTCATTCATCTCTCTACCTGGAGATTACAACAACTCATTTCCTAAAACAAAAATTAAATGGAATTTTCCCTTTGGATAAATAACTGAATGAATGAATTCTCAGATGAGGAAACATTCAGAAAGATGCAGTGTTTCTCCTAAAGCCATGGATTTAATTAGTGCTAAAGATGTGATTAGAAGCCAGTCTCCTGATCCCAATCCCCTTGTTCATTTGCCAGTGGCATCCTCATTCAAACTCTCAGAGATACCATTCTGAGCCAATTCTTTATAAAATTGCTTACCTATACCTTAGGCGACCTGCCCAAGTCATGTATTTCAACTGACCCAATCTGTGTGTTTTTCCACTGCAACTTAGAGACACCTATTCACTACAGTTTATATCACTTTGCTCAGACCTTGCAAAGCCCAGGTTCTCACTGTGACAAATTGATGGTTAAAACATGTACAACTGACCGGCGTTCTGAGCATTAAGTCGATTAGTAGCATACACCCCAAAATGACTTGCCAATAAAAATAGTCCAAATTTTGTTGCTTTCCTTACTCTGGGGCCAGAGAGATCGTAAAGATGCTCTTGTTCCTGAGGACAATGAAGAGAGAGCCATTTCAGGACCCAAGGGCACAGAGGAGGCAGAGGGAGTGGGCATGAACTTCACCCAAGTTCTACTTTGTTTACTGAGCTAGTTTCAATTTTACAAAAGCCCTCTGACATGGTAAATTTTTGTGAGGGCAGGAGAAATATAATTTCAGCTTGAAGGGTGCCTGGAGAGAGAGGAATCTGATTTTTGAATTTAGTATGTGAGCATTCTAGCTTGCTGAATTGTCACTTTATTTATGCTCATGCTTAACTCAACTCTAGCTTCTGGGTATTCTTTATGTCATTAAGCCCCAATGGTGCAGCCAGGAGGATAGAAAGTGAGATGCTGCTTTGTTTACTTTTGCTGTTATTGAGCAGTTCATCTAGTCGCCCATGGGAAAACTCTGCCCGTATTCACAACGATGGTGACAGAAGTTTAAATAAATGCAGTGGGATCCCACTGTTTTGCAGCAGAGTAAATCTTAACACATGAATGGAAAATCTCTTGGAGATTTCTTTTTTACGTGAATGTGAAAAAAGCCTTTGATATTTCTTTTTTTACTTTTAAGTTTCATAGTGGGAGCAAAGTTAGGAACAGAAAGCTACAGGCAACTATGCAGCAATTCTTTCACTGGAACTTTGGCTAACTCTCTGTCACTTTCTATCTATCCCATTAGAAGTTGGTAAACCGATTCCTAAAAATTGCATAATGCTGTCTTCTCAGCTAAAAAAAACCCTTGGAAGTTAGAGTTGTAACAAGTCTTAATGACTGAGTCTCACTTGCTGATTTTGTAGGTGAGTCACCTGACCCAGAGGAACTTCTTTCTCAAGGTCACATAGCTAATTAGTGGTGTCTGTGGGTCTGGAACCAGGTCTGCTAGATCCTTGCCCAGTGATTTTCCCCCCATGCTTCTGGGCTTCCTCTCAACCTCCTCAGTTGAATTCTTCCCTAAAATGTGGGGACGTACAGGGCAAGGACACAGAGGAAACGCTGTCTGAAAAGTATGCATGCACGACACATAGAAACATGTACCAATGGAATCCTCAAGGATCACACTGTATCCGGGAACACTTGATTTGGACTCATAAAGTCGGTCTGTAGGAATATATAGGGACCTACCATTTAGACAAATTGAGGACTGGGGTGTGGAGGTCAGGAGCAGCGGCATCAGGATCCTGTACTGGGTACTAGGGCAGGGTGCACTGGTTTCTGGCTTTGAATGTAGAATTTTAAAAGGTGGGTAGATGTGGAGGTTAAAAAAAAGTTAGTGAATTAAAAAGCAAGATGAAAAATTGTCAATCTGAAGCCAGGCTGAGTGGGATTCTCTAGATATAGAAGCAAAGAGATGGAAATCCAATGAGAAAGTTCGTGGGTCAATTGTCCATGGAGCGTAATGTCCATAGGGATGAAAAGACAGCTATAGCACCCTTTTAGTGAAATCGGCCAGCTGTAGGCATGTCCAGAAAGGTACCCCCTCCACATTATCACATCAGCAGCATTCAGAGATTCTCTGCTTCAGCTTCGAGGAACTCAAATTCCCATTCTCTCCCATATCCCACATTCAACCTTGTGGGCTTCTCGCTTAACAATTATTTTAGTCCATTCGCCAAATGACATAGTAGGAATCAACAGGTTTCTATTGCTATTCATGACTTTACGAGATCCTGTAAAAGGACAGTTGACTGAGCTTCTTGCCTTTATCAAATGAGTTCATATAAAGCCAGATTATTTTTCTCCTGTTTATGATCTGTTTTTCCCCTATAAAAGTAAATTAAAGTAGTTTTAAATTTTTTAAAACAGTCTGTAGCTTTATTCAATGGCACGGTTCTCCTCTCTACCTTTCCAACAAACATCATGGATTAACATAAAATCACCCATCATAAAATTGAGATCATATCATTTTAAGTTCATGGTTTTCATAAAACAAATATCAGTCTAATTTTTGTAAACTTCTCCCTTTAATTTCTTCCCTGAGATATTATATCTTTATAGGCTTTCCCCCATTTCCACCTAATATGATGTTGCTTTACTTATTTATAATGCTGTGCATGGGCAATTTCTGATTAGATGTCAGTTTTTCAGCTATAATGAAAATATTTCTGTATCCTAACTTATTTCCTTTTGGTGTATCCACTAGTGCCTCCAGCCAAGGTACAGCCATGTGATCTTGGACATGACCAGTGCATTCATACCTTGTATCACATGAGTGGTGAGATACAGCCTGAATGGTGCTAATGAACCCAATCTTTAAGGGCTGATTGACAAGAGGGTTTCTTATACCATGACTACTAACTCCCACAGAGCCATGTTGTAAGTGTTTGTTGTGGGTCATAAGGAGGACAAGGCAAAAAAGCATGATCACACAAGTCTCAAAACCTTACAATCATGAGAAAAACAATTCAAAAATCCTGGACCTTATTGTTTGGTGGTCAGGGCCATTATATTTTCAAGAAAGACCTAAACAGTATGTTGAGAAACTATGGTTCAATATTAATTCATTGCTTGGTGATTTCCATTTCTTGTTTATGTTCATTTTCTTCATTGCTTTATTGTACTCAATTTCACCCTTTATTTCCCACATTGTTATTGTTAATGGAGTAATTGATGAAGTATGCCCTGCTAAAGTGATGTACATTTTTTATAGCTGTCTTCCCTAGGCACAGTAAAAACCTTAAACAGCCTTGAAATTAAATGTAATATATTTGCATATGTATAGTCTTTATTTTAGCATCTGGAAGCCATTTAGCCAGTTATTTATTTGAAAACTGGTCTTAGAGTAAAAGAGTAAAAGATCATGGACTGAAGCTGTGTCTGTACTGAGCTACTGAATCAAGCCCAGGTCAGAAACTATGATTGAATCCAGCCAGGGAGCTGACCCAGTGGAGAAGGACTGTTCCAACAAAGAGTGGAACCTTCATTAACTCATGAAAGACAAGCAACCACAATCACCTGAATTTCAGTTCCAGCTCCAACCAGCGTTAGCCTGTAGACAGCAAACAGTAAATTCCTTGCTGGTTTTCATTATTATATTTGAATCCCAGTCATCATGGGGGTCTTGAGAAGGAATATTGCCTCTTACTTAGTGTACACAAAACTATAAACTATCAAAGGCATATGTGATATATTTTCCACAAAATTCATATTGAGGAGGGAATCAAGTCGGGAGTTGGTTGATGTAAGATGGTAATTGAAAATTTGGAGAAAATGAAGAAACACACAGGGTCACAGTTTTTAAAAGACAAGAAGTCCATATAAAATATACAAGCGAGCCTTTGAAAAAGTAGTTGCTCAGATTTCAAAATACAGTTACAAGGTTAAATATCTTTCAGCATTCTCTCTGGAGCACAGTAGAGTTCAGTAATACTACTTGCTTTTGCTTCACTTCTTCCTCTCCCTCACTCCTTCTTTCTTGCTTCTATCTTTGCCTTCTTTTTTATTTTCCTTTTTGATAGGCTTATTTTATGGCAAATTTCATAATTAATAAAGAAATAATTTGGTATGCAAAAATAATAGCGTGGCTTCTACTCTATTGTTCAGATGCCGTATGTACTGAAGTGCAGTTTGTAGACTCTCATGATCCTTTATGACCCTGTTACACCCAAGCATACCCTTTATAGAAGAGTGAATACAAGGTCAGATTCCACAAGTTAAAAGGAATCTAGAGAACTGGGAAAGGTTTCAAGACAGGCTTACAGAAACCTCTGCAGGAATGAAATCAAAGAACTGGATTAGACATTGATCCACACCCTGTCTTCTAGTAACTGAAGAAACTGAGGTGGAGAAAGGGAAAAACTTTTACTCTAGTTACTGTATGATCCTTCCTGATCCCATGGTCTAAAATTCACATAATGTGAAAGTTGAACATCTTGGTAAATAAATACTACATGTAACAGGGCCTAAGATTATTATACCTTGAGAAAGTAAATACTCATTGAAACGTTAACTCCCTGTGGTGGACAAACCCTACAACGAACCCCAGTTTTCTCCTTTTCCTGGGGATCATGACCTGTGTGATCCCCTTCTCTCTTCTGTGTAGGCTGGACCTGTGATTGACTCTAACAAACAGAAGTCAGTAAAAGCGTTGACATTCACTTTCATTAATAGATGGTATAAGATGTTGACTTGCGTCCTGCTAGGAAACACTCTTCCTTGCTCGCTTTGAGGGAACAAGATGCCACATTCTGAACTGCTTTATGGATTAAGAACACATGACAAGGAAGTGAGGGTGGCCCCCAGCCAACAGCCAACAAACAAATGAGGCCCTCAATCCAACAGCCTTCTAGGAACTGAGACCTGTCCATGCCATAGAGTTTGGTAGCAGGCCCTTATCATTTGAGCATTCAGATAAGACCCCCAACCCTGGAAATGCATTGATCACAAACTTGGGAGATCCTCTAAGCCAAAGAATAATTTTGCCTATGTTCATGAGCCATTTAAACTGTGAAATAATAAACATATATTGTTTTAAGTTGATATGTGATGATTTGTTATAAAGTAATAGATACCTAATTCACATCAGCATTTCCTTAACCCTCCCCAAATTATGAGACCAAATTCGCTTTTGGAACAGAGTAAAAGAGGTTTCTCAATCCCCACTTACTAAGTGTCCAGCCCATGCCACTATTCCGTCCCTGCTTGTCACATGCTCTGTACTTCACAGTCCATGTGTCTTGTTTTCTTGGCTCTGTCTTCTTCCTGGAACCCGAGCTATCAAGCTGGAGTCCTGGACTCTTTTCTCTTTCTTACTGGATCACCCTTAAGTAGATGGGATTTTCAGAGACTACTTGCTGTGTTCATTTGCTAAAATATATGTTCAACTTTGCTTAAACGGAAGCCTCAGATCTTGGGCTTTATATAAAATAATGCTACTTAGATCTTCCCTGTCTGCCTTAGATTATTATTTCAGATCTTTGTCTGTATAATCATCAATTGGTGGCTATATTTGTAAGCCTACATCCCCAGACTTTACCTATATTTTTTTCAGGTGCATCTAAACTCCTGATCTGATCTATAGTCTTATAGTACTGAATGAACGTATTATCAGCAGTGTCTGTGATACAACTGAATCAAAGGCTCAGAAGGCAAAGCAAAGACCAGACTTCAGGTTTTCTTATCCCTTATTAAGTAATCTTTCTACAACATTTTACTGCTTCCCTTAAAAGATAAAAAGACCGCAGACCATCTCACACAGACAAAATAAAGATAATCAATGATAATTTGGAAGTATATTCACAAAGCCTGCTGCTTTTTCACTTCCTTTGGTGATGAAAGAAGAGGAAAAGTGCTTAAGCTGTATGCTGCACACTGAAAATTATTTGTTCTGCCAGTGCATTCTTGAGAACACTATGAAAATTCTTTGTGGAGTAAATTCTTTTTTACCTATGATATATTCTGTATTGCACATAAAGGCAGAAAATGGCCCAGTGACCTCAGCTATCTACCATGATGCTACTTACCTAGTAGGACTTTAACAAACGGTTGAAAACTGAAAGGTAAATCTAACCTTGAATTCTAAGATAAATGAGCCATTAACAGAAATGGGAACTACACAAATAAAAGCCAAGAGACAGCACAATTGGTATTTAGGTACATAATAAAATCTATTATCTGTACAGTTAAAAATAATATTTGAAATCCTACTTTAAAATGTCTTACATAAAAGGTTTGTGTTGACATATCTACCTAACCGAAAACACAGGGCTACTTCCTCAAATAAGTTAAACATTTGAAAACACAATGTTGAAGAGTGAGCAGGTCAATGTAAAGTTATGTCTACTTCTTACTGGAAAGTGATCAGTTTTGACAAGTCTACCTTAGACAAGATCGCAAACATTTTATAATAACCAAATGCGTGTATGAAGTTTCATTTCACCAATCATAACATGTCACTTTACATGTTGATCCGTCTTAATGTTCATTTCTCAAATAATTACTGATATTAATAGCTAATCGGCCCTGTTTGTTTAATAAGTGTCGAGCATTATTATAATTGTTTGACATGAATTATCTCATTTAACCTTTACAGCAACACAATTATGTAACAATTATTATTATATCCATGTAACAAATAAAACAAATATTGAGATTAAGAAACGTATCTAAAGTCACGTAGTTAATAAGGGATGGAGGCAGGTTGCGATCTAAACAGTGTGACTCCAGAGCACGTGTTTCTCACCACCACAGTGTAAAATGCCAGAGCTGATCTGATGGTTTGCAGCACAGTGAGTGCTTCAGTCTGTTGATTAGCAAGTCATTGTTAACATCACCTGATCACTTGTTATGATCAGGCCTTTGGAGGGTACAATAATGAACAATATATGAATCTGGTTCTCAGGGCACTTTTGGATGACCGTAATTACTTGCTTATAGCTTTATTAGTGAAATTACGAAGAATACAAATCCCACGATTCTCTGAGTTGTGATACCCTTTAAAAATCAACCATTATCTGACTCACTTAGTGGACACCCTCGGTGTCTTTTACATATCTCTTGGTCACAGAATGGTCCAGCATGTACCACAAGTGCCCTATTGAAGGTACCCATGATTCCATCACCTGAGGAGATTTCTAATGGTCCTCACCTGTGTGGAAGGCAGGCAGGAAATTCCAGGGAGTCTTTATGCTGCCTGGAGAAGCACTCAACCAATGACTGGTAGAGTTGAATGATAGCCCAGCTTCCTCACCCTCCTGCTAAACTATCTCTGAGGCATAATCTACAGTCCTCTAAGAGTGCCCCATCAAGACTGAACCTCAGTTGCCCAAAGTGATAAACGGATTGACAATGTGTACTTTAGTGACTTGGGTCCCTTCCCTGCTTCACGTCTCTATCCTTTCCCAGCACCTCTTGGAATAGCCTCTGTAATAAACTGCCCTGATTCAGACTCTGCTTCTGGAGAATTGCAACATAAAATAATTTATGAAGTAATATGATTTCAATAACATGAAAATTCAGTGTTTTGTTCTACTTCTTAATGCTTTCCTTGTTGAAAAACATTGTTATGCTATAAGATTGGTAGGTTTGAAAACTTCAGGTTTACATAAAATTTGTTGAGTTATTTTATGAAAATAAAAGTGAAATGCAATGGGAAATTATTTATAGAAGAGAAGACTGCAATATCTTTGTTGTAGTTCTCTTGTCTAAGACAACTATTCTGAGGCAGCGTCAGCTGCTATTAGAACTGAAGACTCTGTCTTAGCACACTGGGTTGTGACTTTCAAACAGAATGCTGTCCAAGTGTATCTGTCAAGTGAAAAAGAAACAAGATGAGGACAGTAGGTCAAAGAGTGAAGAAAGCCCAGTACAGTGAAAAGGTACCAAAAGCGAAAGTCAAGAGAATTGGATTCTCATCTCTTTTTGTCGCTAAAAAGTTGTATCCCCCTATGAAAATCAGTGTATTTCTCATAGCCTTATGTTTCTGCCAAATGATGTTTGATTAGATGGATTTCTTTTCAAAATTATTTTTATGTTTTAATAAAATTATACACTATCAAATTAGTGGGTGCTTAGAGAGGAAGAATGTACGGACTGCAGAGGATGACAACTACTTTCATTTGGTTCTGCTTGCTGTCGTCACAAATTACCGCAAACTCAGCATCTGAAAGAAGTCAGAAGGCAGTTAAGTATCACCAGGCTAAAGTCAAGGGGTGCATTCATTCTAGGAAGAGAAGAATTGGTTCCCTTGCCTTTTTCAGCTTCTAGAAGGCACTTCATTCCTTGGCTCATGGCCTCTTCCTTCATCTTCAAAGCCAGTGATGCAGCAACTTCAGCTCTCTAACGCTGACCCTCCTGCCTTCCCTTTAACCGATAAGGACACTTGTGATTACATCCGGGTTACACCTGGAGAAGCCAACAGAGTGTCCCCACTTCTAGACTTCTTAACATACCCACAAAGTCCGTTTTGCCATGGAAGGTAACATATTCATGGGTTGCAGAGATTAGATAGTATGAAGGTGGAAGCCAGAAACTATGTTGTTTCTCTTAGGAGTATTTTCCAAAGATCAGTTGCTGGGTAGCAGGCAATCCCCAAATAATAATAATAATTTGTTTGTTTACCTATTTACAAATGTAGCAGAACTTGGCAGAGAGAGCTGAGCTTCGTTCCATGCAGCATCAACAGCAGCAGCTAAAGTGGGACCGGAGACCCTACTTCCAACAAACCTCACTCGTGTTGGTTCGGGCTGTCAGCCTGGAATTTGGCCAGGACTTTGGGTTGGAAGCCTTAGTTTCTCTCTATGAGGGCCTCCCCTGGCTCTCTTCTATTCGATGGTTCAAGAGCCCAAGAAATCCAATCAGAAGCCATATTATCTCACATGCTCTAGACTTAGGAGTCATGAAATTCCACTTCTAGCATAATTACAAAGTATGTAAGAGAAAGGAACATGGCCCTCACCTCTCTTTAAAAGGAATGTCAGAATTCCAATGTGAGAAAAACATGTGGGACAAGGATAATGTGGCAGCCATCTTTGGAAAATAAAATTGACCATGAATCGTAATTCAAACTAGTTTTCATATAGTCATTTAAGCAACCCTTGAAAACTATACAACCACAAACAATTTGAAGAGATCTGCCTGGCCCACCATTCTGCCAGCATATTGGAAGATTAGACATGCCTTTGAACTAAAAAGTTCTTTTGTTATGAAACTTGCCCAGGAAACTTAACCAATACTCATACTAGGAATGAGAACTGACATCAAGTATCCTGTACTCAAAAGAAATCATGTTTATATTTCCTTCTGTTGAAATATGTTGGCATTCTCTCCTTCCTGGAAAATAGCTTACTATATAAACTATAGGATAAATAAATGCAGGGACTTTTATATACAACTCCAGACTTATAACATCACCATTGTATCAAAACACATAAGTGGCCAATAAAAAATTCAATCAGTCATCTAGATGTTTTGTCTATCATCATGCTAAACATCTAGATATTAGGACATATTTGATGAAGGAATATATTTTTATTTTCCATCTGGATGTTTAACCTTCATTGTGCACAATTTTTAAGTGGATTATAAAGCTGGCACAGTTTTCAGGTCTCAACAAATTTATTGCCTTATTTTGAAATTTGTTTTATCTGGTTACTTCTAGTTATGTAGAAATTCTTTCATAATTAATGAAACTTAAGTTTTCTCTTCTTGTAATTTCCCTCCACATCTGTGCAAAAAAAAAA
>PVKM010042528.1:0-12789 GCA_004027735.1 Carollia perspicillata | reverse complement strand
TCATTAAGAGGGTTGCCACCACTGCCAGAGAGATGGAGATGGAGCTGAGCTGCGTGCGGGGTCCTGAAAGAAACAGACCCCCTGTTTTCCTGAGGCCCCAGTCCTCTGCACACTCTGGCGACAACGAGCCATGTCCAGCGTGTATGGAGTTCCCAGCACCCAGCCCTGAGCTCAGGCCCTGAGATGCTGGGGGCGCCTGGCAGGTGACCTTGGTTAGTCTCCTTGAAGATTTGTAGCAACCTTGTGTTTTCCCTCTACATCTTCAAGGAAAAGTAGTTCTGCTTGGTCTGTAGCTGTCCTGGTAAATTCTAACGATACAACAGGTATGAGAGTCTCTCTTCCTGAAGGCAGAGCTAGGCCAGGCCCACGGTGAGACCGGGAGGACTCTGTGAGGGACGGAGCGACGTCAGCACTGGATTCTTTCATCTAACAATCCAGTGCGTGCCAGTGGCTGCCTGACATGCAGAAGGATAATCCAGTTCCCTAGAATGAGCCGCTTCTCTAATTAGCAATTTAATAATTAATAATTAGCAATAACTTAATAACGAAAGCAGTCATACCAAATTTCAGAGTGGAGGAAAATCAAATACAATGATACATTTCAAAGTACTTGTGAACTCTAAAGCCTGATAAAAATGTTAGACCTCCCAAGTTAGAGCTTGAGACCTCCCTTCGGCTGTTTCCAAACTGACGGTGCCTACGGGAGCCGTCAGCCAGCGACGGCGGCTGTGCTGTTGGACTGCCGTCTGCTCATGCTCTCTCACACCTCCTGCTCCTGGGTCTGGCCCATCCCTCTCTCTGATGTGTCTGACGGGCAGACATGGTCTTAAACCTGCTGCTTATCTTTAGCATCTACTGGAAAGGCTACTAGTTTGACAAATGTTACTGTGTGCTGGTGGTGCCTGTGGACACCGGTAGCAACAGTGCTGCTTTGCATAGCTCTAAAACAGGTGAGACTGCCTTCCTCATGGGGTTACTTTGAAGGTCAATGAGATACATTAAGCCTTTAGCCTAGTCTCTGGCCCAGAGAATGCACTCAGTTGTTCGTAGTCTCTTGAGCGCTAACCTGGAAGAATGTAGAATATTCCATGTTATTCTGGGAAAAAACCTTAGAAAAGATTTCATCTAACCTCTTTATTTTATAGATTAAACACCAAGACCCAAAAAGTGAAAGGACTTACCCAAGTTCGCAGGGCCATCTGCTACCAGAACTGCAGTTAAGGTCTCTAGATGGCCCCCCGCATTACCCTTTGTATCTCTCTTCCAGCTCTCAGGAGGGACTCAATGAACAGCAGGTACTAGCATCCAACATGGTCACTCTTATTATTATCATCATCTGTATTTTCAAACATATTACATCAGCTGAAGGAGAATGATTCTGGAGGCTCCATGGGTATCTCCCCTGAATCTAGCCTGAATTTATCCAACTTCTTACATATACTCATCTCCTCCATTCCTGTCCCTCCAGAGATGGGCACCAGTGGGGCATTTGGAACCTGCTGGTATGCAATCCCCCTCCAGCCTTCACTTCCTGGCAATAGCCCTTTGCTTTTAACCCTTTCTTTCTTAGGGCTGCCTCGAAAGCCTGACGCTTCTCCCCCTTTCCTCTGGATAGTGGCGGAGCCACGCACACTGAGGGTTATGTGCTCCGGGATGGTGGCCAGACGCTCAGAGTGTAGCCCAGGGCCACGGGCCTGGTGGATTCTTTATGGAATTTTGCTTCTTGAGCTAATTTCTTCGGGAGCTTTTCTGGCCCATTTTTCTCCCGGAGCCTAAGGGAAGGGCTGAACCTCAGGATGTGCTGTTCAGCAGCCAACACAGCCAATCACGAAGTCACCAGCAGAGGCAAACAATCCACATCCAGGAGGGCATCATTACATGCGAGACGACGGGGAATTCCCAGGCAGCAGAGCTGCTCGGCCACAGAGGATGGGGGTGGGGCCAGGGAGCCTGCTCACTTGAGGCCGGCTTTCGATCGCTGTGCCCTCCTTGGCCTTTGGCTCTCCCACCTGTGGACTGTGGGAGAGGGCAAGGGAGGTCAGGAGGGAGACAGGCGTCCTTCGGAACGTCACTAAGGAAGCCCCTCTGGCTGGAGCTGCCACGCTGGCTCTCCATCCTGAGAATTTCTGAGGCAGCACTTCGGTCGCACCTTGGGACTCCTGGGACACAGATGAGCGAAGTTTTCTGAGCTCGTCATGGCAAACAACATAATGTCACTAATCAAACTTCCTCTGCGCCCACCCAGTTTGATAAATCAGCCTTTGATGCACTAAGTGAAGATGAATTAGCAGTAATGAGGCTGTGACAGCTCCCCGAGGCACAGGCTGACGAGAGCTCTGATGGCTGTGGCAGGAGGGAGGGGACGCTCTTCCCCGGGATCAGGTGGAGCTGCCAGGTTTGCGCGGAGAAGCCACCCATGCCGATGCTCCTTGGCTTTCAACTTCACTTGCAGCTCGTGCCCTCCCACACGCGGTCACCATCCCAGGAGCTTAAGCCAACGTCTACCTGACAAACAGCTTGCTCTCTCCCTACAGCGAGGCCCATGCCATACTCCCCAAGGCAGTAACAACTTCGGGCAGGCCCGAGCATGGAATCGACCCATTTCACTGCATGGGGAAACGACAGCCGGCCATGGCAGGCCAGTAAAATTCTTACTTGCAAGGCCGCCCACTGCTTAGGCATACTCCTCATGTGCCCGCAATGGAGACTCAGTGCTGGTTAGCTAACCCCTTGCATACCAGAGGCTGGAAACTGGGAGCCTACGGGCCATAGTTACGTCTTGCAGTTACGTTTTGTTGGGTTCACATAGCATTGTTGAAAAGTTATAATTTATCACCAGTATTTAAAATGTGAAGATTTTACATTAAAATGCAGATCTCTAGCTCCTCATAAAAAGAATCACAAAGTTTTGGAAACACCAGGTCAACATTCTCGCAAGGCCACAAGCAGCTGGGGTCAAGTGGAGGCAGCCCTTTTTACACGGAAACACAGTGATTACAGAAGGCAGAGGCCCTCCCTAAACCGAGGAGTGCCCAGCTCATGGGGAAGAGGCTGTGTCTGCACTCCAAGGAGGAAGCAGGGGAAGATGCAAGACGTAGCTACAGCTCTGCCCTGTGTTCCCCAGCCTTTACATTCTCCCAGGAGCCTCAGTTTGAAAAGATGGAAGCCCCAAGGCTCTGGAAAGTCCCCTTCCTCCCGGCACCAATCCAGCCCCAGACAGTTAGGGTGCAATGCCCTTGCGTTTACCATAGTCCCCACCAATCCCTAGAGTCCTACATCCAGTTGGTTTCACTTGAATTACATTTACTGCCAGGCCCCGGAATATATTTAAGTTTGAGTCCCCTGTTTTATAACAGGGCCTGTGGTAGCAGAGTTGCTAATATGCTCCTGAACTACCAAGGCTGTGTCTGAACGAGGCCCTAACGCCCTCCTACCTGATTCTCCCCGTGAAGGCTGGTGGCGGCAGGATGGCACCCACAGGCTGGGGAGGCTTTAGGAAACACGGGTGTCTTTGAGGCAAAGAAGAGGTTTCTCTACCACTCCCCAGCCCTGTCTAGAGACTTCAGCCTTCTCTCTGGAGCCCCCTGTCCTACTGTTTCTGAAGCTGAGGCTCCCTTGCAGCCTTTTATGCCCAGCTGATAGTCAAAGCGACACAGTAAAAACAAATCTCTCTCCCCCAAAGTTGCCTTTGCTTTAGACTTTCTATGACTGATCATCTGATTACATTTGTGGCTCAGGAAGCGGTAATCTCTTCAGCAACTGGGGTGTGTGCCACAGGTTGAAGCAAAACATCCCATCTTTGTGGCAGGAGACAAGCGGAGGTCTGGAGTTTGCTGCACGCGCTGGCCTGCGAGGCAGGGCTGCCACAACCTGGGAGAGGTGCCCTGTGGATTATCTTCACGGCCTCTACACTCCGCACAGTGCCTGGGCTCCCTGCAGGAAGGCTGGTTCTGCTGTCCCCTCCCACCTTCCTTACCCGTAATTCTGACAAATACACCAAGGTGACCTTCATGGAGCAGAGGCCCAGGAATCCTGTCCCCACTGGGATGGATGGTGGTGACAGTAAACAGGTGGACCCAGCTGCTGCTGGGACCTCTTGCTTCTATTTCAGAGAGGACGATACCAACACCTTGACTTTTTTGAGAGGATGATGCTCAGTGGCCTCTGCCTCTTCCAAATTCCTTTCTCACTCATGGTCTTTACTGTCACCTCCTCCAAGAAGCCTTCCATGATCTCCTCCAGGGAGAAGCACTTGTTTATTCTCTTCAGTCTCATAGCACACTATTTGCCCGTGGTGCTTGTGGTGTCAAAACCTGTAAGTACGTCTCTTCCCATCTCCTGTGCTGTTTCATGGCAAGGTTGGCGTCTTTTTCCTCTTTTGTTCCCCCAGCACCTGGTAAATGCTAGGCAGAGAGTGGGAGCTCAGCAAATGACAACTAAACTGAAATGAGAGATCACATACTTTAAGAGCACTTCGGCGCCCTCCAGGTTGCTGGCCCATTGGATTAATCACTGCTGTCCGATCATTCACTCAGGAAGGGCTGCTGACCGATACCCGGGGCACACAGCTTGCTTGCCCTAGGGAGCTGTGCCCTGTGCACTCTCCCGGCACACCCGGGGAGCCGTGTGCTTACCAGTCAGCTAGACCCGCTCCCAAACCTGCTCACGGTGGTCCTCGTCACTGCCGTGAATTTAGTTCACGATTTCATGAACAACAAAAATAGGAATACCAAATGGAATATGAAGTTCATACAAACTAAGTTGAACGCATTGGGGACATTTTTGTAATTAAAAAAGTCAAGAGAAACAAACAAAAATCCTGACCAGTTACATGTGAGATAACTCTAAAAATTCGGATAATCTAGGAGCTTGTATTTGTACTGTTTAATAAGTTTAAATCTTTGCTCGGCTTTAAAAACCAAAAGTGAAAATACTTCAGGTTGTATACACAGCATTACGGAAACAAACGCAAACAAGATGAGGCAAAACTCCAACTGGGACACTCAAACTCAGAGAAAAGACCCAACATATACACAAAAAGCTTATTAAATGAATGTTCTAAGGTAAAGGAAATGTTTGAAGTGTCACTTTTAAATGAATCCCCTCTTTAGTAAAACTACTTCTACGGATCTGTCAACCACACTGGCCAAGAGGGCGTCCACTGCAGCGCCTGGCCAGTGCGTTAGCCCTTTTGGTATGTTTTTGATCTCCCCAGGGCTGTGTCCCTTGTGCTTCTGTAACTTGCATGCCTGCCCCTTGCACTCCATGGGCCACCTGTAAAGGGTGCTGGATGGTGATGGCGCCTGCTCATTTATTCAGCACGTCCGTGGAGCTCCTGTGACACGCAGCACCGACTAGGAGCCGGGGATACAGCACTGACCCAGAGGCAAGCCCCCGTTCTCACGGCACCTACAATTCAGACAGAGCGGCTGGCTCCCCAGCTAAGGCTCAGACGTGAGCACAGCTGGACAGTGTGAGTCGGAGAGAGGACACAGCTTTATGGAGGGAAGGTGGCATGGCTAACGTGGCACACCAAACAGGGAAACTTTCTACCGCTTAGTAGCCGGATGGGATCTTTCACTCGATTGGGCAGGTTTTTGGCAGAAGCAAAGACTCTGGGAATCTAGAGAATACAAGTAAAAAAGCATGAAAGCAAGGCTAGAGAAACCCTGTGCTGCCTGCTTTATCACGGGTGTTTAAAACAGGCACCGAATTCCTCACTGGTACTCTTCGAAAGTCTTGCCCTGGCCAGCGTGGCCTCGTTGGTTGGAGCGTTGTTCTGTACACCAAAAATCTGAGGGTTTGATCCCTGCCCAGGGCACCTAGGCTGAGGGTTTGATCCCTGGTCGAGACGTGAATGGGAGGCAACTGATCAATGTTTCTCTCCCCGCCCCTCCTCTCCCCCGACTCGTCTCCCTTTCTCTCTACAGTCAATAAATATATATCCTCAGGTGAGGATTAAAAAAACAGTTTTAAAAAGTCTCAAGGTCCTGAAAGACAGGGAAAGAGCAAGGGATTGTCACCGATTGAAGGAGACTAAGGAGACATGACACGTAAACACAACGTGGAGATCTGGATTAGATCCTGAACCAGAAAAGGACATTCGTGGAAGAGCTGTGGAAATCCAAGTAAAGCTGGTCATTTACTCAATAGTATTGAACGCGCTTTGCTTTCTTAGTTTTGATCATTGCACCATAGGCAGGACCGAACATTAGGGGAAGCTAGGTGAAGGGTGTATGAGAACTCTCTGTACTACTTTTGCAGCTCTCCTGTACGTCTAAAATTATCTCACACAGAAAATAGGCATCCCACGGCAGCACACTGAATGGTCAGGTGGGAGGCGCTCCGACACCCAGGTGTCTGTGTGAAGGGGCTGGGCCACGGCTCCCACCTGCAGGCGAGGGTGCTGGAAGTCCTCCCAGGACAAGAAGAGGTTTTCTACCCACTCAGCCATAGGTAGGCAGAGTGTCAGGTGTGAGTCAAGCTTCCGGTGCAAGGGGCAGCAGGCAGAGGATAAAGAGGGAAATGAGTATCTACCAACTGATCAATTTTTAAAACTGGTCGTTTTAATCGCCTACCATATTCCAGGCACAGCGACATTCCTTATATAGGTATTCTCCTTATGCTCCTTTAATTCTCACGATGCCCCCAGTTTTCAGGTGACTGAGGCCGGAGAGGTTCAATTACGTATCTGCAGCCCCAGCTGGTAGGTGGCAGAAACAGGGCTCTAACCAAGGGGAGCCTGTCCCCAGAGCCGGTGCTAGATACAGAGATGCAGAGAGAGACCGGCCCGGGAGGCTCTTCCCAGCCGTGGTTCTGGTGCATTTCCAGGCAGATTCTGAGAATTCCAGTGAACTGTTGTTCATTATCCCTGCCCAGGAAGTTTGTCTCTCTGTCTAACCTATGCATGCTCCTCCTCCTGTGGCTTCCTGTCAGACCGTGGGGGCCTGCATCACTTCTGCTGGGAACACGGACCATAATTCATGCATGTGAAGCGGATGGAGATTCTGGGCTCCACTTGCTGACTCACACTTTCCAGGGGTGGTCCTTGGGGCATGATGGCGGAGCTGCCTCCTGAGCCCGAGGTCCATGGGTCCCACCCCTAATTACCCAGGCACCCAAGCTTTCCTTACAGTCATTTCTGCTGAGAAGACCAGTTTCTACCCCCTGCCATCGAGTCAGGCACAGGGCTGCTGCCAGCGCTCGAGAAAACTGGCTCTTACCCACACAACAGTATTAATAATAGTAGCTGCTGTTTATCGACCATTTGCTGTGTATGGGACATGGTTGTATACTGGAAGTACCTTCTTTCTTAGTCTTAAAATAAGCCTTAAATAAAGGTTTAAAAATTGAAGACTTAATAAAGGTAAATATTATTCATCCTTTTACTACAGTGGAAGCAGGTGAGGCTAAGGCGGTTCGTAATCCAGTCCAGCTGTAAGCGCAGGGGAGGGCCGAGGCCTGGCTGTGTCCAGTTACAGAGCCCTCTCTCCGCTGGGCTCGGAGACCCCTCCTAATGTACCAAGAATGCAAGCTACTCTCTTGGATATTGTACCCCATCACTGCTGAGCCTCACACAGTCTGCTCAGGCTACTGTCACTACAATAACCCTGTTTTACAATATAGGTTGATGCACATAGTTGTGAACACAAGAGAAAGACACCGGTAGCATTTATCATGCCAATGTGTGAAGATATGTGCTGTCTTTTGTGCAATAAGGTGCTTGTTCCCACCTGTAATTCCACTGAGAAACCTTGTGACCACACAGCTAGTCGGCAGATCTGGGGTGCTAACCCAGGCCCCTCTGGCTCTCCAAAGCCCATGTTCTTGCTGCCATCGTGAAAGCCCGGTTCACTGGCCTCAGCTTCCCGGCAATGTATAATCAAACAGAAAGTCCTACCCAGACATGAAGTCGTACTGGCACCATTTAGGAACCAGGTGTCTGTGGCAAATGAAGATGATGTTTCACCTACAGTAAGGCATATTCTCTGTTTTCGAAGTGGGAGGAGTTCGCATGGAACCAGCCACACTTTCCCATCAGCCTGCCTACCTGCCACAAGTGCTGACAGGCTGGTGTAGCAGACCCTGACGTACCACCTCTGATCTTGCCTGCAGCCTTGACTTCAGCAGGGCTGGAACTGGGCTAAGGAGAATGCTGCACAGCCACCGAGCAGGTACAGATCTGTGTCGAAGCCCCCAGAGCACCTGGGGACGGGTCCAGTGCACATCACAGCCCTTGGAAGTCCAAACCTGCTCCGAGTCTGCTCCAGCCTCCAGACGTAGCGGCCCCCACCCACTCTGGGTCTGGACTGAAGGAAGCCTGGGATGAGATCAGGAGACCACTGCCTTGCAGGCCACATTCTGTTCCACTGCACCCATGTCTGTCCTCGCTGTTGCTGCACTGGCAAATTGCACAGCCTCCGTGATGTTTTTAAAAATCATAAAATCTTCTCCCACTCCTGCACCTTTCCTGGCCTGCTCCCTCAGGTTTCCTATTGAATTTGAGATTTCTGGCACACCCCTGTTGCACAGAGCGCCTGGCATGGGTGGATGGAAGCAGCTGAGAAAACAAGAAAAAGAAAATTTTACCAATTTGTAATGCTTCCCTACCACCCTCTGAAGAAATGAAAAAGAGGGAAAAAAAGGAAGAAAGACAAGAAGGTGCTACTTGTTCCGGCACCCACGGAGCTCTCGAGTCAGCCAGGGTAGCCGCCTTGCGAACAAGCAAGAGCAAGCGGGCTCACTGGGCAGCAGGGAGCGAAGGCAGAGCTCTGCGACTGTGTGTGCACAGGAAGCGAGAAGGACAGGCACAGGGGGCTAGGGAGAGAGCTCTCCACCAGCGGTCGGCCCCTGAGGGCTAGCTCAGCTCTGCCCGAACTTCCGGCTGTGTGACCTCAAGCGAGTCCCTTCCTCCTCCGAGCCTCGTTTTCCTTTTCTAGCAAATATGTATGGCTACTAGAGGACCCCCAAGCCCTCATCCTCCCAGTGTCCCCCCACTCTGCCGTGATGTGACCTCTCAGCGCGGGCAGGAAGGAGGGTGCTCAGAGTGCCCAGGGCACTCTCCCGACTCAGTCTGAGAGCAGCCATCTGCACGTGGTTACTGCCCATGAAAGCAGATGGCTGTGGCTGTGGTGAGGTTAAGAACCCACAAACGGACCCTGAGGGGTTTCAGAGGGTGGGGCCCAGCAATAGAGAGCATGCTCAGAGGACCTTCAGTCTGAGAAGGAAGTCTTCATGGCTCTCTGAGATGGAGTTGGTGGGTGAGTGCCCAGGGATAAGGAGCTTCAAGACAGGAAGACTCAAACATGTTTTGACACCCCCATCACATCCTGCTGAGATCTCTGGTCCTCAGGCCCGGGGAGCACACAATCCTTAAGGGTAGCTCAGAGCAACGGGCAGCAGCCAGCTTCAACATGGGAGGCCCAGCCTTGGGAGCAACCAGCTAGTAACTGGGTTTCCAGCACCCACCACAGGCCAGGTGAGCTGTGGATGGGAACCACAGCTGCCCTGGGGAACTAACTCCCTGGCTTCTCCTAGAAACAGAGACTCCTCTCCGAGCTGCTCCCCACTCTAAGTAGCCCAGGAGTCCCTGCCCCAACATTTTCCCTCTGAAGGAGCAGGGTCCCACCAGTTACAGCAGCAGGAATCACCTCCCCCAGTCCCGGCCCAGAAGTAAGAGAAGGAGCGGTGGAAGGCAGGACCCGAGGGGCCTGGCGGCGCTGACCATGCTCACCTGATGGCAAGGGCAAAGCAGTCTGCCCTGTGCCTTCTTTAAACTGGTGTCACTTCCCAGAGAGGCCTGGGCTCAGAATTCGTTCAGGTTCTCCTGAGGTTCTCAAGGAGGGTTGACAAGGAGCAGGGTAGCTCTCCCTGGCCACTTCCAAAGGAGTTGTGCCCGGCTTGGTCTGCATGGTAAGACCAGGCCTGCAGGCCAGGAGCCTGGATGGCACAGATGTGAGGAGTCAGGGGGACTGGAACTCGGAGCCTCTCCTCCCCCCCTACCTACACCCTCACTTCCTAACCATCCCACATGAGCCACCAAGTCTACCCCCAAACTCAGGGCTCTAGACTTGCATCATTGCCTTGTTCGAAATACCTTCAAGGACTTCCCTGAAGGACAAAGTCAAAGTTCTTTGCTCTCTACCTCTGACCTTCCAAAGTTACACCTGTTGTTCTTCTGTGACAAGGCTATACTCTAGTTGGAGCTGATCCGGTCCGTGGCTTTTCCTATCTCCTCACGTTGCTTCATCCCCCTCATTCCCTAACTTTGAACGCCATCATTTCTCCACCTGCCTCCATTCCCAGTTGCCCAAATCCTACTCACTTTGAAGGATTTGCCTTCAGGGGATTCTCCTAGAAGAGACCTTCCCTGACTGCCTGAGCTCATCAGCCCTCTTCCCTCTGGTGTACATAACTAATTTTCATGATAAAGCTGAGGAGCATCCCAGACCCCTGGGGGAGGAGAGCACCTGAGATTCCCTGGGAAGGTGGGCAGATGAGACAGAAAGGGCTTAGCATTCGTTAGGTGTAGGCATGGCGAGCACCTGTGCTATGCAGACGTGCTCTGAACTACAGTGTCCTTCCAACAGGCCAGGTCACAGTGGGCCAAGGGCAGGTCTTGGAAAGTACCATGCTTCTGCCACTAAGCACACGCCCTCAAAATCTGTGGGATGAGTGACTGCTGTGCAGGCAGGGTGACAGAGTCACAGGGAGCTGTTCCCACCAAAGTAGTGTCTGCTCAGGGCACCTGCTGGGAAGCCAGGTCCAGATTTTAAGAACAAACATGCTTAACTCATAGACACAGACCACAGTGTGGTGACGGCCATAGGAAGGAGGGTGGGGGCTGGGTGGAGGTGGGTAAAGGAGGGGGGACATCTGCAATAGTGTCTACAAAAAAATAAGATTTTAAGCTGGAGTAATCGTTGAGGAAAGAGTAGAGCTAGCCTTCATATCTGGGGAGTGAATACTCTCAGACAAACCAGATGGGTCTTCCAGGAACTGGAGCCAGAGAGACCACGAGAGAAGTGAAGAGTCACCCCAAAGTCAGAGCGAGACGGCTGAAAGCCCAGGAATGAGTCGGGGGGCCGAGGTGCATCCCAGTCGGGGGAGACCGACTGTTCCCTGAGCTAGTGCTCACACTGGTGCCAGCCCTGGTCGCTGCACTTGTCATGCTGCAAGGTTAACAGTTCACGTCTTATTTGCACCTACCCCCAGCGCCTGGCACCTGGAGGCACCCTCCATGAACACAGATTCAAACCGGGGAAAACACGCCCCATTTAAAGGAGACCCTTCAATCTGCTGCTGCCACATGAGAATGTGCCAGCATTTCAAAGTGTTTCAAAAGACCAAAATCTGGACTTATGTTGAAATAACCTTATTTTTAAATGCTGGCAACTAATTCTCACACTATTTGAGCCAAGACACTTTTATGGAACAGACCCAGCTTGCGTCCACCACTCACACCATCCAAAACACCAAAGCTAAACAAAAGTCACAGTTAAAGATATTGTGTTCTTCAAAAACCTCACAACAGCCCTCTGACCAAAAAAGGCAGGGTTATTGCTCTGTCTTTGAGAGTTGAGGAAGGCGGCCCAAGAGGCTTATTAATTTGCTCAAGTCGCTCAGCTAATCAGCAGCAAAAACGGGATCAGAACTCACATCTCCACACTCTTGCTCACAGGCCCTTTCTCCAAACCCCACATGGTCTCCAGGCCCTGACACACAGCAGAGTCACGGCGGCAGTCTGAACAGCCTGACCCGGAGCCCCGCGGCGCCAGCTGGTTGATCTTACTTGATCCGTACAAGGGGAAGAGTTCTAGGTGAAGTAAACAGAGGTCTAACTTAGTTCACCAACAGAGAGTCATACCCCTGAATCCATTCCCAGACTTGAACAAATTTATGGAGCCAGAATCCCTTGAATAAAGGGGAGCCCAGGTCCCCTTAAGGAAGAATTTAATATACCAACAAAAATGTATATTGTTCATATTTCTCCCAGGCTTCCCCAAAGGGACCTATGGCATTTTACCAGTGTGACTGTGCACTGGAGAAAAAGAAATAAACTGATTTTTCAGGAATAACTGGATGCTGGCTCTGAACTGGCACTAACTCCAGGGGATCCAGAACACCACTGCAATCCAACAGCCCTAGCAGGGACTCACAGAGGTGATCAGTGTGGTTTTGAGCTCGGTTCTTCTCACAGTGGGTGCACTGGGTCCCTGAACCCATTCAGTGGTTATTTCCTGAGTTCTGGAATGCATAATTAGACTAGACATCCCAGCGGTTGGCAGAATCTCCCAGAGCACAGGACTAGCAGCTAGAGTCCTTTGAGCTGTTAAGAACACGTATCCAAAACCTAGAAGTGAGGCGAGGCCACCTAAGGCCCATCTGACTCTCTGCGGCAGGGCACTTTGTTTCCTTACTGTCTCCTATCCAAAAGGGGCCCGCCCGTAAGGGGAGATGTTAACAGGGAGAGCACTGATCGTATGCCGTGAATGCCTTCTATCCAGTAGAGAAGATACCCCCAAACTTTGTGACTTTACTGTCCCGTAAGAGAATAATGAACTTTACATCTAGTTTAGCAGTCTCACTCTAGCTCTCTTCCTTTCTTCCACTCATACATTCAGTATCCTCTTTTGAACCTCACTTTGTCATCTCACTGGTTCTTTCACGAACGAATTAAATAAATCTGTGACATGCAATTGTTTGAGAAATATATTTTTAACCTTTTAAAAATTATTACCTTAACGGTGTACATGGCTCAAAAAAAAAGCACGCCCAAGAAAATCCAGC
>PVKM010042527.1:0-12784 GCA_004027735.1 Carollia perspicillata | reverse complement strand
AAGTGTTTGATCTCCATAATGTATAAAGAACTAACATGACTCCATTCTAAGAAGACAGACAACCCAATTAAAAACTTGGCAAAGTACTTGAACAGAAACTTCCCCAAGGAGGACGTACAAAGGGCCCAGAGACATCTGAAAAGATGCTCATCACTGCTAGTCATCAGAGAGATGCAAATTAAAACCACAATGAGATACCACTTCACACCAGTCATAATGGCCATCATAAACAAAGCAACAAACAACAAGTGTTGAAGAGGATGTGGAGAAAAGGGAACCCTAGTGTACTGTTTGGTGGGATTGCAGATTGTGGTAGCCACTGTGGAAAACAGTATGGAATTTCCTCAAAAAACTGAAAATGGAACTGTCTTTTGACCCAGCAATTCCACTGCTTGGATTATATCCTAAGAACCCTGAAACACCAATTCAAAAGAACCTATGCACCCCAATGTTCATAGCAACACAATTAACAATAGCCAAGTGCTGGAAGCAACCTAAGTTCCCATCAGTAAATGAATGGATCAAAAAACAATGGTACATTTACATAATGGAATACTATACAGCAGAAAGAAAGAAGGAGCTCCTACCCTTTGTGACAGCATGGATGGAAATGGAGAGCATTATGCTAAGTGAAATAAGCCAGGTGGTGAGGGACAAATACCATATGATCTCACCTTTAACTGAAACCTAATCAACAAAACAAACATGCAAGCAAAATATAACCAGAGACACTGAAATTAAGAACAATCTGATAGTAACCAGAGGGGAGATGGAAGGGGATAATGCGGGGAAAAGGGTGAAGAGTTTTCAGGAACAACTATGAAGGACACATGGAGAAAACCAAGCAGGCAGGAAATCAGGGGAGGGATGTGAGAATGGCTGGTATGGCAGGGCAAGGCCGGGGGGTCAAGGCAGACAGCTGTACTTGAACAGCAGTAAAATTTTAAAAAATGGAAAAATTAAAATATCCTCAAAGAATGTCCTCAAATGAGGATAAACAATCATTATTTAATTAATTAAATACATAAATAAATAAATAAATAAAATAAACTTAGAGAAAAAACTGTGAGGATAATACAGAGTTCCTGCACAACCCACAGCAAGTTCCCTGTCATTAACAGCTTCCACTACTAAGGCACATTTGTCACAACTAACAAGCCAGTGGTGCCAAGTTCCTTTTACTCTTTGTTTTTGTGTTTTTCTTTCATGTTTCTCTCTTTCTTTTCTTTCATGAGGCTTTTCTCAACTCAGTGGTGACTCAGATGACCATTCATATTTAAGAGTTAGGAAAATCATGAAGTCTTTTCCAAAGATTATAGTAAGGTATATCACTATATTAACATCTACCTCATTCAGTTTCTGTAAGGGAGGAGCCATCCAAGGTAGGAAAAAAAATAAGAGTTTAGAAATATTTTTAAAAATATACTATAAATTAATACCTAATATGATCACATAGAAGTAATATCTGAAGAATAATGTTAATAGAAGAAATGAGAGACAGTTGTAAAGTAAATGTACTTAATACATCCAGAGAGAAGGGTCGCAGTCGGAGCCTCTGTGCTGTTTGTCATCTGTACCTGCACACCCTTCCTTGTGATTTACAATGCCATCTAGTCGCTAGACTACCGATTTTTTTACTTCTATTCCTGACCTGTTCTCTGAACATCAGATCCAAACACCCGCCCGCGGCCTATGGGACACCTCCATGCTGGTGTCTAACATCCACTCCCGAACTTGCTCTCCTTCAGCCTTCCCCAGATGAGGGAATGCTATGCTCTCAGGGCTTTAAGCTAAAGACCTTGGAGCATCATTGACCCCTCTCTCTTCCACCCCACAGCAGCAAATCCGACTGGCACTACCTTCAAGTGGCACCACAGGTGACAACTTCATACTTCATCCATTTCTCACACCTGGGTTCAATTAAATCAGAACTTTCACTCACCACACACCAGCCACACTCACATCTTTTGTGTTTCTTAAACTGTCCACACCCTTTCCTGTGCCTGGATCACTCATTCCGCAAACATTCATAAGTGTCATTCCTTCACTTCATGAAAAGTTCTATTCAAACAATATCTCTTGAGAGAGGCCTTCACTGTCTACTCTCTGTAATCCTTTGTCTCTAAATGCACTTTCCTTTTCTTTGTAGCATTTAATAACATTAAACCCATGGTTAGATATTTAGGTAAGTTCCAAAAGGGTACTACACTATTATTTTGTGCACTTCTATATCCCAGGGCCTAAGAAAGTGCTCAATAAATATATGTTGATGAATAAATGAAGTAAACTCCACATCTAGAATTTTAAATAATTAACATCCCTACACATTAAAAATGATCACTGAAATCAAATTGTAAATCAATGGTATGATGGGCCAAATAGACAAAACTATAAAATTACTGGACTAGAATACTGACATCAAGAATTTTACCAGAATGAGAAAAGGACAAAATTAAAATTTTGGGAAAAAGTTAATTTACATAAAAGGAACATATACACATATAAATAAAATGGAGATTTTATTGTGGTAAAACATATATACATAAGAAACTTTAATATTTTAACCACTTTTAAGTGTATAATTAAGTAGCTAAGTAGTTATGTGCTTAGTGACTATTTGTACATCTTCTCTGGAGAAACGTCTACTCAAAACCTTTGCCCGTTTTTTAACTGGGTTGTTTGCTTTTTTGTTGTTGACTGGTAGGAGTTCTTTATATATTCTGGGTGTTAATTTCTTCTCAGATACATAGTCTGCAATTACTTTCTCTCAGAAGTAGGAACTTTTTAAAGAGACGACATAAATAATGAGGAAGAAATAGTCAAAGAAATACTCAGAGGAATTGTTTTAGAACTGACGAAAGACACAATTCTTCAATTTGAAAGATGCCGTCTAGTAACCAACAGTATAAAGGAAAAAATGTTTAACTGTACTACATATAATACCTGTGTGTGCATGTTGTGTGGGTCCCAGCCTACTGACAGTGATGTTTTTAGCTAGGAATGCCTGGAACACTCACCTGGGCTTTATTATTTGTGGCGGCCCCCACGGACATTTCTTCCCCTGGGGCCAATGTTGTGGCTGGACCAGCCCTTGTGGTTCTTCTTCTTTGTTTTTATTTTTTAAATTTATTATTTTTAGAGAAGGGAAGGGAGGGAAAAAGAGAGGGAGAGAAACATCAGTGTGTGGTTGCCTCTCACATGCCCCATACTGGGGCCCTGGCCTGTAACCCAGGCATGTGCCCTGACTGGGAATTGAACCGCAACCCTTTGGTTCTCAGTCTGGTGCTCAATCCACTGAGCCACACCAGCAGGGACTTGTGGTTCTTATTATGATTTTAAGATGCACCTCAGGAAAACCACCAGGGAATTTTGTGGAACGAGATTTATCAACACCAGGGTGTGAACAGGACACAGCATGCCCAAGAGGCTGACACATGAGGTCATGGGGCGAGGGAGCAGGGCAGAGAGAGGAAGTGAGAGAACCTGGGGTTCCATCTTTATGAGGGTTCAAGGGTGGGTTTTCTAGTTTCTTGAGTTCACTCTTACCAACAAACTTAAAGCATGAGAGCAGAGATTAGGGTGCAGAAAGACAGAGGTAGACTTACTCAAATGGTGAGTTATCACCCAGGGCTTTCTGAAGGAGGGACCTTCATAGTTGGGAGCAGCCTACTTCCTTATCTGGTTGTCACCCTATAGTAGCCACATCATGTAGCTGGCAGTATGTTTAGTCCAGATGGATGTCTTTGAAATCAATACCTCCACTATCAAAAGCTTAATGTCAAGCACTTACATGATAGTATATATAGGCACATGCTATATTATATCATATAGTTCTATGCACTTAAAATTTTTACATGACTGTATCATAAATATATCATACCCATATTGATATACCTATTAGTAAAAATAAACTGGATGCATACATTTGCATCATAAAAAGTTACAAGGGTACAGATCTAGCCACAGAACTACAAAGGAAGTAAAGAACTATAAACAGCAAACAAAATAGAATGTAGACACAAAGCACTAAATGAGGCAAAGAGGATTGTTTAACACCAATAAAAGCAACAATCATCTGGTGAAAAGACTGAAATAAAATATTCAGCATTTGAAGAAAAACAAACAGAATTGTAAACATCAAGCATATAATCAAAAATCCATCAAGGTATTAAGAAAAAAACTGCACATGAAAGAGAACTGATGCTCCTGAAAACAGTTAATAAATCGAATACTTGTAAACACAGAATTGAGGATAACTGTAGGCTCAGAGGAGCCAACAGACTTGCCTATACTCCCTCTGCCATTTCTACAACCCACTCCAATCAGCTTCCATCTACGCCACTGCACACATCACAACTACTCTGGTCAAGGTCACTGATGATGTTACATCATCAGAGCCATTGGCATTTTTATCTTACTTGGCCTTTTAGCAGTGTGTGCACAGAAATGTCTATACATGGGTCTTATGTCACAAAGGAAGATGCAAGATGCAACTAAACTAGGTGCTGGCTGATTGCACCTGAGCAGAAGTGCTTGCTAGGCAGCAGCTACCATTAAAAGGTACCTGAAGAACCTGGCACAAAGCAAATTTGATGTGGAGCAGGGCTAGACTCAGAGTAGGTATCAGGTTTGCTTTTCCCAACTTTGGAGTGGTTGATTTTTCCTGGTCAGGCACTGGCTGATACACTACCTCTAACATTCAATTCCCAACACAGCAGGCCGAACAGTCCTGGCAAATGTGAGACCGAGTCCATCACTCCTCTGTTTAGAATTCTCCAACAGCTCCATGTCATCTGTGAAAGGAAGAGTCCTCAGAGGGACCCATAGTCCCACAGAACCCAGTTCCCTATTCACTCCTAACCTCACCTCCTGCTCCACTCTCTCTGTGTCCACCTCAGGGTCTTTGTACCCTCTAGTTACAAAGTTCATAGAAGTTGAGAAATTCTTGTGGCATGGAATACGAAAGGACAAAGATATCCACTGGACATCTGCATGGCTATCTCTCTCATTACTGACCAGTATTTAAGAAAAGCTTCACAGTAAGCCTCCTTAGTCATACTATCTAAAATTTCCACCCTTCCAATAATTTATATCTCTCTTCATTTTTAAATTTTTTCTCTAGCATTTATCACCCCCTGGGGTACCATATATCTTACTTGTCTTTATTTTGTTTCTGTCTGGTTCCCTTAGAATATAAGCTTCAGGAAGGAAGAGATTTTTTATTGTTTTGTTCACTTCTTTGTCCTTATCTCCTTAGACTTTACTGGGTACTCATTAAATATCAGTCACATGAGTAAATTAAGAGAAAATGTGGCCTCAAAAAAGAAGAACTGGCTGTTATAAATATGAAACAATGAGATATTTTAACAACAAAAATATATGACAATTTTTAAAAGTCAATACAAGGTTGTGTAACAGAATATTCGCATCTAGAATGTGAATTCTTGAGCTAGAACATCCATCTGGACACTCTCTCAGTGTGTGGTACAAAAGAAAAAAAGAAGGTAAGTAAGGGGAATAAAGTCAAACTGAGAGACATGTAAGATAGATTTGGGAGCTCTGATATTTATTCAAGGGAAGAAACAAAAAACTAAATAGAGGAAATATTCAAAGGTATCATTAAAAGTAATTCAACAGAGCCCTGGCCGGTGTGGCCCATTTGGTTGGAACATCATCCATACACCAAAATATTTTAGGTTTGAGGACCTACAGTCAAGATGGTGGTGTAGGTAATCACATACCTCACAACCACATCAAAATTACAATTAAACTATAGAACAACCATCACTCAGAACCATCAAAAACTGAGATGAATGGAAGTCTGACAACTAAAGAATTAAAGAAACCACATCCATCCAGATGGGTAGGAGGGGCAGAGACATGGAATAGGCTGGTCCCACATCCACATGTGGTGGGTAAAAATTTGGAAGGGAGAGCTTGGGAGTGAGGAGTCCCAGCCCCATACCAGGCTCCCACCCCAGGGTTCCAGTGCCAGGAAGATAAGTCCTCATAACTTCTGGCTGCAAAAGCCAGCAGGTAGTGAGTTGGTGGAAGAAACTTTTGGAGTCCCAAGCAGTTCCTCTTAAAGAACCCACACAAAGACTTACTCAGACTCACTCCCTCTGAGCTCCCGCACTGGGGTAGCAATTTGAAATCATCAGTGGTATACAGGGAAGTGTCTGACATTAAGGGAAGAGCTGGGAGACAGCTTCCTCCTAGAGAGAAATGTAAGCAGAGGCCATTGTCCCTTTTCTGAATCCTGTCCCCACAGAGCCACAGAACTGGCAGGCAGGTGCCATATCTGAGATTCTATCAACCTTGCTAACACTTTTTAACTCCACCCAAGCTGTTAACAATGACTTTTCCATAGGAATGGCTGGTCTTGGCTCATGCTTCACAACTTTCTAAATCTTATCAAACAAGCAGTAACTGGCCTCAGTGAGCCCCCAGTGCCCCTAAATCTTGCTAAGTGCCCCAGGCCCAGCACTAGCAGGAGCCATCTGCAGACTGCTTTATAGCTTATGCAGTGTGGCCCCAGGCAAAACACAGGTGGGGGCTGACCTTGGCCAGCACCACCCGGGGAACTCCAGAGCTTGTGCACCTAGTGGACAGCTACAGACCATGTTGGAGCACCACCACCTTGCCCCTGTAAGCTGATCCTCCACAGAGGGCAGACATAGGCAGTCAGTGGTCACAGCCAGTCCTTGCAGCTGACTGGCCTGGGTAAATTCATCCCATTGACCTGCCAACAGCAATCAACACTCAACTATAAGAGGAGGGTATATTCAACCAATACAAAGAACACACCTCAAGTATCCAGCTTGGTGAAAGCAGAGGCTGTGCCACTAGATCCTATAGGACAACTACTACATTAGGCCATGCTACCAAGAAAGGGAATCATAGCAGCTATACCTAATACACAGAAACAAACACAGGGAGGCTGCCAAAATGAGGAGACAAAGAAACATGGCCCAATGAAAGAAGAGATCAAAACTCCAGAAACACAGCTAAACAAAATGGAGATAAGCAATCTATCAGATACAGAGTTTAAAATACTGGTTAAAAGGATGTTCAAGGAACTTACTGAGGACCTCAGCAGTATAATAAAGATCCAGTCTGAAATGAATGATACACTAATTGAAATAAAGAACAATTTATAGGAAAACAACAGTAGAGTGGATGAAGCCAAGAATGAAATAAATGATTTGGAACATAAGAAAGCAAAAAACAACCAATCAGAACAACAAAAAGAAAAAAGAACTAAAAAAAAAACAGGGATACTGTAAGGAGCCTCTGGGACAACTTCAAGAGGTCCAACATTTGCATCATATGGTTTCCAGAAGGAGAAGAGAAAGAGCAAAAAATTGGAAATCTATTCGAAAAAATAATGAAAGAAAACTTTCCTTGTCTGGGGAAGAAAATAGACATGCAAGTCCAGGAAGCAAAGAGAGTCCAAAACAAGCTCGATGCAAAGAAGCTGGCTCCCAGACACATCATAATTAAAATACCAAAGGTTAAAGATAAAGAGAGAATCTTAAAAGCAGCAAGAGAAAAGCAGTTAGTTTCCTACAGTGGAGTTCCCATAAGACTGTCAGCTGATTTCTCAAAAGAAACTTTGCAGGCTAGAAGGGATTGGCAAGAAACATTCAAAGTCATGAAAAGCAGGGACTTACAGCCAAAATTGCTCTACCCAGCAAAGCTATCATTTAGAATCCAAGGGCAGATAGAGAGATTTGAGACAAGAAAAACAGTGAAGGAGTTCATCATCACCAAACCATTATTATATGAAATGTTAAAGGGACTTGTTTAAGAAAAAGAGAAAGAAGAAAACTATAAACAATAAGGAAACCACAATAAGAGGCCAGCCAACATGGAGGCATAAGTGGAAATGCTTCGATTCTTCACACATCCAAAAGAAGTATAACAACCAATTTAAAAACAAAACAAAACAAAAAAGCCTGGCTGGTATGGCTCAGTGGATTGAGCACTGGACTACAAACCAAAGGGTCACCCGTTCAATTCCCAGTAAGGGCACATGCCTGCGTTGTGGGCCAGGTCTCCAGTGTGGGGTGTATGAGAAGCAACCACACACCGATGTTCCTCTCCCTCCCTTTTCCCTCACTTTTCCTCTCTCTAAAAATAAATAAATATAAAATCTTTAAAAAGACAAACAAATAAAAAAAAAACAACCAGAACTGCCAGAAAATCAAACCACATGGAAGTACAATAATCAAGGAGTTAATGAAACATTCACCCAGACTTGTAGGAGGGGTGGAGATAAGCAGCTGGGTAGGGAAGGCACTGGATCACACAGGCGAGGTATGGGCTAGATGACTGGATGGTCCCACATTTGTGCGTGGATAAGCTGGGAGGAACAACAGGGGAGCGAGACAGACCACGAAACCAGGGTTCCAGCACAGGAAACTAAAGACTCAAAACCTCTGGCTGTAAAAACATGTGGAAGTTGCAGTGGTGGGAGAAATTCCCAGTCTCATAGGAGAGGCCAGGTGAGTCCACTGGCAAGGCCCATGGGGTCCTAG
This sequence comes from Carollia perspicillata, assembly GCA_004027735.1. Taxonomy (NCBI): domain Eukaryota; kingdom Metazoa; phylum Chordata; class Mammalia; order Chiroptera; family Phyllostomidae; genus Carollia; species Carollia perspicillata. The sequence continues at coordinate 4,244 of PVKM010042527.1, read as the reverse complement.
AATGTACACAAATACACCCACCTGTGTATCAGCACCTCAAAGGGCACAATCTGATTGTGGGAAGTGAGGTAAGTGATGGAAAGTAGGGTGAGAGCCAATCAAATGGCATCGTTTCCTCTTGGACTACTCCCCCACTTACAGTACCACACTGTAGCAAAGAGAGTTGCCTCACCCTGGTGAATGCCTAAGGTTCTGTCCCTTACAACATAACAGGTGTGCCAAGACAAAGAAATATAGCTCAAATGAAAGGACAGGTCAAAACTCCAGAAAAAAGAAGTGACAAGGAGACAGAGAACCTATCAGATATGGAGTTCAAAACACTGGTAATCAGGATGCTCACAGAAATTACTGAAGTAGGTCAAAAAATAAAGGAAGAAATGAAGACTCTTCAAAGTGAAATAAAGGAAAATATACAGGGAACCAACAGTTAAGGGAATCTGGGACTCAAATTAATGATTTGGAACAGAATGAACAAGAATTCAAAAAATAAAGAGAGGCTGAGGAACCTCTGGGACAACTTTAAACATTCCAACATCTGAATCATAAAGATGCCAGAAAGAGAAGAGGAAGAGCAAGAAATTGAAAAGTTCTTTGAACAAATAATGAAGGAAAACTTCCCCAATCTGGCAAAGGAAATAGACTTCCAGGAAATACAGGAAGCTCAGAGTGCCCCCAAAAAGTTGGGCCCACAGAGGAACACAACAAGGCACATCATAATTACATTACTCAAGATTAAAGGTAAGGAGAGAATCTTAAAAGCAGCAAGGGAAAAGGAGACAGTTACCTACAAAGGAGTTCCCATAAGACTATCAGCTGATTTCTCAGAAGAGACCTTGCAGGCAAGAAGGGGCAGGAAAGAAGTATTCCAAGTCATGAAAGGCAAGGACCTACATCCAGGATGACTCTATCCAGCAAAGCTATCATTCAGAATGGAAGGTGAGATAAAGTGCTTCCCAGATAAGGTCAAGTTAAAGGACTTCATCATCACCAAGCCCTTATTATACTAGATGTTAAAGGGACTTATCTGAGAAAAATAAGATCAAAACTACCTACGGACAGTAAAATAACAACAAACTTACAACTATGGTCAACTGAACCTAAAAATCAAAAACTAAAACTAACCAAACAACTATAACAGGAACTGAAGGTTATCAGTGGGGAATGGGGAGGGGAGAATGGGGGACAGTACAGGGAGTAAGAAAAACAATTTCTGGCACAAAATAGAGAGGGGGAGGTTAAGAATAGTATAGGAAATGGAGAAGCCAAACACCTTATATGCATGACCCATGGACATCAACTAAGAGGGGCAGAATGCAGGTGGGTCGGGGTGTACAGGAGTAAGGGATAAAGGGAAGGAAAAAGTTGGTACGACTGTAATAGTATAATCAAATATACTTTAATAAAAAGAAGAAAACTACGAATAAAATGGCAATAAATATATATCTATCAACAACTGAATCTAAAAAACAAACCAAGCAAAGAAGAATAGAGACAGAGGCATGGATACAGACAGCATTTTGATGGTTGCCAAAGGACAGGACTGTGCAGGGGAACGAGTGAAGAGGTGAAAGGATTGAAAAGTAAAAATAGACAGTTAAAGAATAGCCATGAGGATGTAAAGTACAGTACAGGAAATGTAGTAGCCAAAGAACTTATATATGCATGACAGATTGACATGAACAGAGGTGTGGGGATTGCCTAAGGGACAGGGGACTGCTGGGTGGAGGGGGGCCAAGGGAGTAAAACTGCGACAACTCTAATAGCATAGTCAATAAAGTATAATTTTAAAAAATATAATGGGTTCAATTCCCAGTCAGGGCACATACCTAGGTTGCAGGTCCATTCCCTGGTTGGTGAGTGTGTGGGAGACAACTGACTGATACTTCTCTCTCTCTCTAAAATCAATAAACATATTTTTTAAAATTCTCTTTAAAATAAAAAAAATAATTCAACAGAACTGAAGGAAGTTATATAACTACCCATTGTAAGTACAAAGCAGATACAATACAGTAATAACAGAAATAATACAATTAAAAACTGAGCTAATAATTTAAATAGACATTTCTTCAAAGAAAATGTAAAAATGGCTAACAAGCACATGAAAGGATTATTAATATCGTAGGTCATAAGGGAAACACAAACCAAAACCACAATGAGGTGCCATTTTACACCCAAGTAGAATGGGTACAATGAGAAAAAGAGATGGTAACAAATATTGGTGAGGATGTGGAGAAATTGGAACTACCATACATTGCTAGTAGGAATGTAAGATATAATGTTGATTGTTCTCAGTTAATATCTTGATTTGATTGCTATTAACTTCAACTGGTCTACCCAACCATGGGGCATTGTCCAGTGAGGAACCTCCAGCACAAAATTTTGCAAACCATTTTTGACACATTCAATCAGTCACAGAATCTCCATACACAACACAATATTTTTTTTTTGCATTTCAGTTGGGTTTTTACCTTTCTTGAAATAATAAAGCATAATATGCTGAAAATATTGCATATTTTCTTCCTTCCTCAATTTGGAAATGGCTACACAAAAATTCACCAATTTTGATGTCTTTTTTAATGTATACTGATATAATAGCTGTCACAGTACAATCTAACAAAATTGTTTCAAATGAAGTTAAAGACAACTAAGCACTACTAGAGACATTATATGGAAAAAAAAAAGCAAACTTTTTGGCCAGCCCAATAGTAGAGGAAGATGGAAGGAATGGTGATTGAATGTGTTGCTTCCAACAAGCCAACTGAATTGCCACATTCACCAAGAACAAAATATGACAAAGCCACAGTGTATTTAAACAATATGGTACAAACCACTTAGCCACCAATAAATATTATCTAGAATATACAAAGAACTCTCAAAACTAAACAGTAAATAATAAGCAATCCAATTAGAAAAGAATCAAAAGACACTCCTTCTGCCCTCTCTCCAATTTTTTTTTAAAAGATTGAGGTAGAAATTAGTATGTGTCCACAAGCCAAGGAATGACCGGAGCCACCAGAACCTGGGAGGATTAAGAAAAGATTCTCCCCTAAAGCTTTGAAAAGGAGTGCACCTCTTCAGACAATTTGATTTTGGACATCTGACCTACAGATCAGAGAATAAATTCCTCTTGTTTTAAGCTACTGAATTTGTGGTCATTTGTTACAGAAGCCCTAGAAAATTAATACATACTTTGGTACTTAGAAGTGGAGTGTTGCTGTAATAAATACCTAAAATTGTGGCCGTAGCATTGGAATTAGGTAATGAGTAAGAGGTAGAAGCATTTTGAGATACATGAGAGAAAAAACCTAGACTTCCTTGAAGAGAGTATTAATAGAAATAGGGACTTTAAAGGCAATACTGATGATAGTATAGAAGGAAGTAATGAGCACGATAAAGTTTCTTTTATCTTAGAAATTGCACCTTCAGCATGACTAGAATATGGGTATTTAAGGCATTTCTGTTGAGGGCTCAGAAGAAAACGAGGAACATGTTGGAAATTGCAGGAAAGATAATCCTTGTGATATAGTGACAAAGAACTTGGCTGGATTTTGTCCTACAGTTATGTGGAAAGCAGAACTTGTAAGTGATGAACTTGGATAATTAGCTGAGGAAGTTTCTAAGCAAAATGATGAAGGTGTGGACTGTTATTTATAATAAAGTATGAGGAAAGAGGTAAATTTAGGAAAGAACTGATACGTAAAATCAAACCAGCACTTGAGGATTTGGAAGGTTCTGGCTTACCCATATTACAAAGGATGAAGAAAATTAGTAGACACACTTTTGGGAAAGTGTGCTCTGGAAAGAGGTCCAAGGGCAGCTGTACAAACTTTTGCTGAAGAGATAAGCCATGTGACTCATGGATCCAGTCAATCTGTCAGCAAAGCCAGGAATAGAAATGGGGCTAGTCAGGAAAGATCTGTGGGGACTCTCTTATCTAATGGCATGACTCCTCATGACGTACATACATGGCAGACCCACAAGGTTTTTGAGAATATGCATGAACACTTCTAGGTTGGCTTGAAAGGACAGAGACAGGACAAATGAAAGACAGCTATCAGATTTTCAGAAATTCTACAGGTAGGAAATGGGCTGATATAGAGCTTCTGAGCTGTAAGCATATGATGCCCTTCAACACAAAGAAAGAATAACTACAAGGGCAGAATTATGGATGCAGATGTAGAGGCTGGATGTGTGAGAGAAAAGGCCTATCAACCTGACACAGGGACAGAGGCCTATGGAGCTGT
>PVKM010042526.1:0-12770 GCA_004027735.1 Carollia perspicillata | reverse complement strand
CTTAAGTTGTTTACTGCTGGAGTTTGAGAGGGACTCAGTAAACTACACCCTCCTCCCAGCTCCAGTTCTCAGGCAACAGAAATTTTTCAAATTAAAGATAAAAACCTTACATACATGGTAAAATTATAGAGAATGAAACACAAATACATGAGAGAATAAAAGTAAAACTGGGGGTACAAAGTAAAACAGCTTCGTCTGGAAAAAAATAGCTAAGGCAGGTAATTGAAGGGGAAGAAGATCAGATCCTAAAAATCAAGGGTACCTTAAATGCACGTGTTGCAACTTTACTATGCTGTACTTGTATTTATTTATTTATTTATAGAGAGGGGAAGGGAGAGAAAAAAAGAGAGAGAGAGAAACATCAATGTGAGGTTTCCTTTCATGTGGCCCCACTTGGGCCCACAACCCAGGCATGTGCCCTGATCGGTAATCGAACCAGCAACCCTTTGGGTTGCAGCCTGCACTCAATCCACTGAGCTACGCCAGCCAGGGCTATCCTGTACTTTTAAAAATCATGAACATAGTAGTCCTTTGACAACTGTCGAAAATCAAAGAGGCCCCATAATTCAAGTACAGATGCAAAAAGGAAAGTAATGCGATGAAGCTGGAAGGGCAGAAAGGGCAGTGAGGAATTCTACGTTTTACTTTAAGAGCGCCAGGAAACCAGAGAACGGTACCAAAGACGGATCTTCAAGTTGACCGGGCCAGTCTGTGCAGGTAGAGCAGGAGCTGTGAGTGCCAGTCACTTAGATCAGGAATGACTGAGAAGGGCTAGGTTGCAAGCGGAAGATCAACTCAAGTTTTGGACGAGGTGACACAGAGTACCTGGGTGACATCCCAACAGAGACTCTATGAGAGAAGTGGACGAGTAAGTCTGGGACACGGCGGTGAGTCAAGGCTCAACAGGCACTTCTGTGAGTCATCAGTGTAGAGACAAGGAAGAGGTCACTATGGGCAGCTCAGGGTACAAAGAAGGCGTAACACAGCTTTGAGGAAGTCCAACACTTAAAGATCACCTAGTAGAGAATGCGTCTGCAGAGGAGACGGAGAAGGCAAGAATGGAAAGGAAGACAGGAAACGAGAAGCAGGTGCCTGGAGGTGGAGAAGGGGACAGAGCAGTGCTGGTGCACACGTGCGACCAGGCAGGTGCGGGGCGTGACCGCCAAGTCAGAAGGCCACACTGGCTGTGTTCCTCAGACAGGCCTTCCTGGCTTACAGAGCCAGATCATTCTCATTTGTCTGACTTCTCGGAAGTTTTGAAGGTCAAACAGAAAGGTGTACGAGTATGGCTGAAAGGAACCTCGTTTGACCAAAGCACCAGGGTCACTCCGAATTCCTGAAGTTTCAGTGGGAAAAAAAGTGCTGCCCTGTGCAGTTCAAGGTGACGTTGCTGCCACTCGTGGATCTTGTTCGGAGGGACGGATCTGTGCTGATTTGCCCCAGCCTGGCCACCAACGGGACAACACTCAAGGGCACATTCGTAGACCTGGCAGAGGCACTCTTATAATGCGGACTAGAAGAATAAAAATGACTGTGTGGATGGGATTTGGAACAGACTGGAATATGTAGCTTTTTCTGAGAGGAGCCTCAGAATGGCCTTGTTAAATTAAGTGATATATAATACACGTGAACAGACCTAGCACAGCATCAGGCATTCGGCAGAGATTTAAGAAACTTTTTTTGCACCAGCCGAGAGTGGCAGCCATAAAAGACTACGTTATAAATAACTGAAAGCCTTACAGGTTCAGTCTGACTAACAGAACCCTGGTCTATTAATGGTCCAGAGATGAAAACGCCGAGTTTTAGGGCCAGCTGTAATACAGACATAATCAAGTTGCCCATTTTTACCACGCTTCAGGTTCCCAGGTTGGAATACAGGATTTTACTTACGGGGACAGGGCAAGGACTGCAATTAAATAAATAAATAAATAAATAAATAAATAAATAAATAAATAGCTTGAGGTTCTCAAGAGAAGTGTTATAAATACTGGTAAATGTCCCTGGAGTAAATCACTCTGTTAGACAATATTAGAAAGCACAGCACAGCGTTAAAGGTCAAAATGCACGCCAGTCTCTTCCTCTGTGCCCACCCGGGGGAGACACAGCACAAGCTACATGGTGCACACAAGCTGAGCCAGCTTCCGGGCCAGCTGCTCCCTCTTGTATGACCCAGGCAAATCTCTCTCCCTTCACCCCAAGCCTCGGGTTTCTTATCTGTAAGTAAGGGGCTTGACCCGGATGTGGTTTCTTAGTAGGTGGTAGCTGTGTTAAAAATGGCAGCCTAACACAAGTTCAGCAGAGCTTTCTTTTCGATCATTATAGCATCTACATACATTGGAAAAGTAGCAGTATGCACGCGTGAAAGGTATCATTTATCTGGCCTACAGACTGTGCACACGTGGATCTGAGGGCCCCTCGCAGTAACTGCGGAGTCCCCGTGCCATGCAGATCCCTGCACCAGAGGCTCTCTGGTGAGGGTGGTCTAAGACTACCACTAAGCAAAAGGAACCAGGCATCCTGAGCACCTTGTCATCTAAGTTCTGGCTTGTTTTTACACACACACACACACACACTCTCTCTCTCTCTCTCTCTCTCTCTCTCTCTCTCTCTCTCTCTCTCCCCCCCTCCCTCCCTCCCATTCTTCCTTGCAAAGACTGGGAAACTTTCCCTTCCTAGCCCTGCCCTGGTGGTATCTTAGGATCAGCAGGGACAGTGTAGCATGACACCACAAATTCTGTTCCCTCTCACAGGCAGGTGTGGGGCTCAAGATTTAACCAGCTGCTTATTCAAGCAGGAAAAGCAGCAGGGCAAATCTGAGCTGGGAGTAATATGAGACAGGCGTTCCCACAGAAAGCAAGAGATGCCCAGAATAGATTTCTTTTTGATGGAAAACACTTTGATACTATTGCCCCTACTTTCAAGCTCACAATGAACATAAATAAAACAGTTAAGTGCCCAGCCTGTGCAGAAGGATTACCCTTGGGATCAGTGGGGTTTAAGATTAAGCTTTTAGGCAGTCACAAGAGATGCTGAAAGTGCATAATAAGTAGTAATCCATAATTTTACTGAGCACAACTTTGAATCATAAATGCTATGAAGCTGGTGTGTAAAAATGAGCCTATAATGGAGATGTATTAGGGATGAGTTAATCTCTAAAATTTCTTTAGGCTAGAAAGTCAATAATTATAATTTTTTTAAGAGTGTTTCATGGGTAGTAAGAACAGGTACTGTGGAACTAAATTACCTGGGCTCAGACCCAGCTTCTGACAGTCACTAGCTGTGACCCTGGGCTAGTTAGTTATCCTCTGTGTGCCTCAATTTATACCTTTGCAAAATTAGATAAAATAGTACCTCCCTCATGCGGTTATTCTGAGGGTGCAATTAGCTAACAGGTGTAAGACATCCGAAACAGTGCACCACACATATTAAGTGCTATACAATTGCTTGTTAAATAAAATGTGCTCAAACTTAGAACTTACAATGGCAAAGCTGAGTAGGGAATAATGCCCAAGAACCCACAAAGACAAAAATATTTCCTATCTGCCCCTTGATAGAAAAATTTGCTGATATCTGCTCTAGAGCCACAGGGAACATTACGATGAGCGGCGTGAACACATTTTCTAGAAAGGAGAAGATGCTGACCACTTATTTAAGACCCCCACCCCACCGCGCCCCAGCCTGCGTCACACCTGATTTTCTGCTGGTATTCACGGACTCCCTCTGCTGAACTAGTCTGAGCAGCCAGCCCTTGGGGAATTCAATGCTGAGATACACAGTGTTTTTACAAAATGATCGCTCCTGCAAAAGAGAAAATGAGCTACACCTGCAATAGAGGCATTCGTGGTGGAGCCTTTAATGGCCTGTATGGGCCTGCCACCACCAACGTGCCTTTTTTTAAACTTCAGTTTCTTCATCATAGTTACATAATTATTCTCTTTCTCCACCCCCCATGGAGTTTAAATGCTATGCCCAGCCTCAGCAAATAACGCAGCCTTGTCCATCAGAAATGTAGGAGGTGGGCTGCATGGAGATGTGTTGAAGCATCCACCTCCCTACCCCAGGTATCCACCGATCCTCCATACCTTGCCCAGTGACCTGCAAGCACAAGGCCAGATCAGCCCAGCTCTCTACCCCAACTGGAATCTTACTCAGATGTCAGATGGGTGAGGCTATTCTGTGTTTGAGATGTGAAGCCTCAGTCTCGGGGACTGCGATTTCCTGTCGTTGCCTACTCCAGGGGACTTTGAACTCCTGGAGGGTAACGGGGCCTCGATGCTACCCTCCAATACCCTTCAAATAGCTCAGCAGATGTTCATTGAAATAGACATACCAACGCTATCCTCAGCAGCAGCCCAGAAAAGCAACAATTTCCTGTCAAACAAATTAACCTCATAGAAAAAAGTGGCGGTTTCACTAAAGATTATAGTCAAAATGAACTGTAGGTTCTCTTGGTTGTATTTAGAAAAGAATATCGGAAACTGAGCAGGAAGCATTTTGATTTTCTACTTATTTCCTTCAAATTTTTCTTACATATATAGATAGGTACAGTAAATCTTCAAATACACATAACAGCTGAGGGCTAGTACAACAATAATCTATTATTATTTACTAATTAGTAACCATATATATAGTTATATAATACACAGATATTGACTACATGTTAATGTTGTAATATACTATCAGTTACTTATAATATTATAATGATGCCATATTAATAAGCTATTTTAGGCTACCTGTACTTTGCTGTATATAATGCACACCCACAGTTTTGGCCCAAACTTTTAGGGAAAAAAATATTTTGTTTTAATTTATTTATTCATTTATATTTAGAAACAGAACTGACCATCATATTCCAGGGTATTATTTTGCATAGAGATATTGTTATTGCTTTCTAGAGTTATACTTTTAACACACAAGCATAAATAAAAGAATTAATAACATTTATATAGATATGGAATTATTACTACCCATGTATAATGTGTGTCCTTATTTTTCCCTCAAAAATTCTGGCAAAAAAGCATGCATTGTACATGGCAAAATACGGTACTTGAAAGTAACAGAAAACACTTGTGGCTTCAACACATGCCACTAAAAACCTTCCAGAAACATATGACTACTACAGACTCTGTCTCAAGTCAGTTCTGTCCAATGTTCCTGACCTTCTTCCGGGAACTTCTAACATCACCGCAACCACATGACCCCACATGTGACCTAAGCACTCCCAGTCACACCCTTCCTTGGGACGTTTCACAAGAAGGAGAAAGAGGGTCGACCCTCCAGGGCAGCAAGGTGCCCTAGGATGCGCCACCCCCTCCACGCATGATGCACCAGTCTGCAGGGGGAGGAGGGTGCCGCGCGTGGAGGGAGAGTGTGGCAGGCTTTCAGGCACCCAGGCCCAGCACCAACCCTGTCTTTTCTCCAGTTTGACGCCATGAGCCGATGGTCAGTGACTGGTCTCGCTGAGGCAGGGCTGCCATTTCAGCCAGACGTCTGACCACTGCCATTCAGACAGATTCCCTGGGGGAATCTGGAAAAGGGGAACCCTCCTTCTTGGCCTTAATCAATGGGTTAAAACTAAGGGTGGCTTCTTTCAGCTCTGACTGGGCCCTTGCGGTGCCTCAAGGCCCCCATTCCGCTCACCAGCCAGATATTATAGGACCGCATGGATACATACTTTGGTGACAGTACCCATTACCAGTGTCAAAGGCGTATGGCAAGAACAGCGTTTTATCGACCGGGAACGCTGAGATACACAGAGATGGTTAACAGGTATCCTCTGCACGGATGATTCACATGTTGAATTCCAAAGAGTTTACTTTCTTGGAAAAGTTACTATTTTGGATAGAGATAACCACGCCCACCATCTGAATCCCGGTAACTGAGGTATGTGACCTCCCCGAGGTCAGAAAAATAGGAGCGAGGGCCTCGTGGCTCCTCCTCTGTGAGTGTGGACAGCAGGAATGCTGTGCCTTCCTCTTCTGCCACCACAATGAGGCCCTGGTCACATTAACACCGATTCTGAACAATCTCTTGCAGAAGATAGAAGCGGAAGAGAAAATCAGTCCACTTTATGAAGCTAGTATTAGCCTAATAGCAAAACTAGACAAAGACAGCACAAAGAAAACTGCACACTGATACTCCTCATGAATACAGATGCAGATATCCTTAACAGAGTATCAGCAAATAAAATTCAGCAACATATAAAAAGAGCTATATATCATGACCAAGTATAGTTTATTCCGGGGATCCAAGGCAGACTCAATATTTAAAAAATCAACCAATATAATCTACCATATTAACAAGCTAAATAAAGAGAAGCTACACAATCTTTTCAACTGATGTAAAAATAGCATTTGACAACATTCAACAGTGATTCATCATAAACACTCTCAGAACACTAGGAACAGCCCTGACTGGTGTAGCTCAGTGAGTTGGATGTCATTCTGCAAACCAAAGGGTTGCGGGTTTGATTCCTGGTCAGGTTACATGCCTGGGTTGTGGGCAGGGTTCCTGGCTGGGGGTGCACACGAGGCAACCAATCGAGGTTTCTCTCCTACATCAATGCTTGTCTCCCTGTCTTTCTCTCTCCCTGCCCCTCTAAGAACAAATAAGTAAAATATTTTAAAAATTAAAAAAGCACAGACAAATGGGACTACATCAAACTAAAAGGCTTCTGCACAGTTAAAGAAACATCAACAAAATGGAAAAGGAACCAACCGTATGGGAAAACATATCTGTCAATGACACCTTGGACAAGGGTTTGATCTCCAGTATACATAAAGAACTTAGCCCTGCCTGGTGTGGCTCAGTGGACTGAGTGCCGGCCTGCGAACTGAAGGTTTGCCTGTTCAATTCCCAGTCAGGGCACATGCCTCTGGGTTGCAGGCCAGGTCCCCAGTTGGGGGTGTGCAAGAGGGAACCAATCGATGACGGGGCTGACTCCCCCAGTCATGCCACTCCCTTGTGCACCTGGCAAAGCACCGGGCACAGGCCAATGCACTTCAGTAACACGCTGACTGAAGGAGCAGCTCAAACGTAACACCAGGGGCCCATAGGGTAATTCAGCAAACACTTCTCCACACCGGACACGTGACAAGAACTGCGCTTGGTAGGTATTTCACATGCTTCGGAAACTCAACACGGAGGGGGAAAAACACTCGAGCTCCTCCACACTCTGTCCAGTCTGGTTGGGGGAGCAGGGGCACAGCGTTGCGGCAATGCTTCTCAAACCCCCCTGCACGGGGGGAAGCGTCACCAGACTGTAGTTCCGCAGGTCTGCGGTGGGCACCGAGAGGCTGCATTCCTCACGGGCTCTCAGGCGACGCTGATGCTGTTGGTACCACGACAACACTCTAAGTGATGAGGGACGAAGGTACCACAGAAAAGGGGGAGAGTAACTGCACTGGAGGGGCACGAGAAGACGGCCTTCAGATAGATGGGGGTTCACCCCACAGAACCCCACAGCGACAGGGCAGGGCAAAAGAAAAACCTGTGTGGTCTCTGCCTAACGGAACCACACAGGCAGGGAGACGGGAGTAAAAACTGGTGACCACAGACAGCGCTGGCCGTATACAAAAGCAAAGTGCCCCGGGAGAACAGAGGAAGGAGTGTTTGGCCATTCTTCTCCCCTTGAGAAAAAGAAATATGCAGGGAGTCCAGAGGCACGGGTAGGATCCTGCTGGCAGATGGGGGCGGATACTCTGAGCCAAAGGAATACTGGAGCAAAGGCCCCAAAATCGGAGAGCACAGGTCACAAAGGGACAGCCAGCAGGGGGAGACTGTGGGCAACCAGGGGAGAGAGGTGGATGGGGGCCTAGTCTGGAGGACCTTGAACATCGAGAACATAGCTGGCTGTCCTAGAAAAGTCAACAGTGGCGGTCAGCACCAACAGGACGTCCTTAAGCTTCTGCCTCTTACGCCTCGCAGACGGCAGTGACGAGTTTCTGTGAGCAGCTTAGAATAATCAGAGATCCAGTTAAATCAGCAGTCCTCCCCTTAATCCTACTGAAAACCAGGTACCACCTGCCGCTCCCGCACCCGCTCCCCGCCCTGGCCCTCTGCAGACATCTTGCTGGCTCAGAGTGACAGCCTACGGTATGGACATGGGGACAGAAGACAAACTTCACCCACCACGGGCGGGGGCACCTTCCAGAACCACCGAGAGCTCAGGAGCTCTGCTCTACTTCCGGCCCCCACCCCCCAAGTTCCCAGCCTCAATTTTCCCGTGATGCAGAAGAACAGAAGTTCCTTCCAGAATAAGCCCAAATCAGGCTCTCTTGCTCTGCCTGTTAGCATCATCTCTCCCAAAAAGGAGAAGCAGGGGAAGGTGCAGGGAAATCCTGTGCTCGCTTCGTGAACTCTGGAAAATGCATCCCGCCTTTCCTGGGCACATCCCTAGCACCCTGCCTTGACCTACATCCATAAATAAATAAAGGAATGATTACTGTCTACTTCATTCATGTATTCACTCTTTCAACAAGTAGTTACTGAGTCATACCGTACCATGCCAGGAACTATGCTGAGCTTGGGGGGCTCCCTCTCCAACCCCAGAGGTCCTTTCACTTTTCTCCTAGGTCACTCTACTCTGAGTACACCAGCGGCTTGCTGTTTCCCCGGAAGACCAAATGCACTCCTGCCTCAGGGCTCCAGAATGCTCTTCCTTCGGTATGGCATGGACCACTCCCTCGCTTCACTCTGACTTACTCACAGAAGCTGGCTCTGGTCCCTCCCCCAAAAAGGCATTCTCAGGCTCCTTATTGTTCTTCACGGCACTTACCACCACTGGGCACTTTATATCAATTTACTTCTATTGTCTGCGGACCGCCCCCACTAGAACGTAAGCTCACACTACTCAGAGACACCTTGCTTCCTCCGTTCACTGCTGTGTCCCCACACTTAGAACAGTGTCTGGCACTGGCACAGCTGCTGAGCACACTGAATGAGAACGAAATGGGAGGCCACTCAGAGCAGGACGACATAATCAGAGCTGAGACAGAAGGAAAACAATCCCTTGGCTGAACAAGGATCACTCATTCCCCGAAGGGAAGGGAATCTTGCAGCACGTTACTAAAGTTTAAAAAACAAACCAAAACCCAACCAGACCCTGGTGTAGGTGAAAGGTGAAGAGTGTCTAAATTAGGACCGGGGTTTACTGAGCACCTATTATGCAAACACCTCAGTAAAAATTCGGTCACAGCCCCTGCTCTCACAGAGCTACAACAGTAATTACATACATGATTATGTAATTACTGTTGTGATAAATGCCACAAAATACACATAAAAGAGAGAGGACAGGCCAAGGCCAAGTCCAGAATTTCTGTCTTACATAACTAGAAGGATGGTGTGCCATCCACACACAAAGGGAACAAAAGGGAAAGGAGTTTCACTTTAGATACAATGTGTGTGAGGATCAATGGGACACATGGAACTGTAGGTCTAGTATTTAGGAGCAAAATAAGGGTAGAAATATAGATCTAAAAGCCATTTGTAAGTTGTAGACTATGCCAACAAGCCTGTACTTGGAAGACATGTGAGCACAGTGTTATTTGCTGATCCTCAGGACAGTTCTGTGAAGGTTATATGATGTTTAGATTTTACGAATTGACACAGGACAAATAAGCTTACGACTTGTGTGCATCACTTAAACAGGCAGCTCCTACAAGTAAATTCCTTTTATGTGACCATCTGCAGTGCAGCCGCTGGGCTGAGCTAATAAAGCCTGCTCTTCACAGCTGAGGTAGCATGCTACGAAAACTCGAGAATGGGGAAGACTACTCACTGGTACCACATGTTTCCGGTCAGAGGGTTTGGATACAGAAACAGACTGTTTTCAGTGTCCCCACAGTCAAAAAGCACTACAAGCGATCTCACTTGCCACCTGGTGACAACCCTTCTTGAGTGTATTAGCGCTCTCTCTCTCTCTCTCTAACTGCGGTAAAAGATGCATACCCTAAACTCACCATTTTAACCACACAGAAGGGTGTGGTTCAGCGGCACTAAGGGCACTTGCACTTGTGCGCCAGTGCCGCCACCCGTCTCCAGGACTTTCTCATCTTCCCCAACTGAAACTCTGTCCCCAGCTCCCCCGACCCCTGAGCGATGACCAGGATATTTCTTCCCACATACCTGACTACTCCAGGTACTTCCCTCAAGGGGAGCCGCACAGTAGTTGTCATTTGTAACTGGCTTATTTCACTTAGCATAATGTCTTTTCGGTTCTTCCATGTTGTAGCGTGTGTCAGAATTTCCTTCCTTTTTAAAGCTGAATAATATTCCATGGTGCGTATGGAACAAAATGTGCCATATTTTGTTTACCCATTCAGCCACTGATGCATGCTTGGGTTGCTTCCACCTTTTGGCTGTTGTGAATAATGCTGCTGTGAGCACGGGTGGACAAATATTTGTCCCTGGGCTTATTTTTTGAAAGCATTTTTGTATTTTGATCAGATATGCAGCACTCTCTGCACAGACATATTGGGCCATATTTGTTTTGTTTTCTATTTATTTTATTTTTAAAGACTTTATTAATTTTTAGAGAGGGGGAAGGGAGGGAGAAAGAGAGGGAGAGAAACATCGATGTGTGAGAGATACATTGACCAATTGCCTCTACACACCCCTAGCCAGCGACCTGGCCTGCAACCCAGGCATGTGCCGTAACTGGGAATCGAACTGGTGGCCCTTTGGGTCACATGCTGTCGCTCAATCCACTGAGCCACACCAGCCAGGACTGTTTTTGTTTTTTAAAGCTTTTATTTATTTATTTTTAGAGAGAGGGGAAAGGAGGAAGAGAGGGAGATAATCACTGATGTGCAAGCTGCCTTTCACACACCCCAACTGGGAACCCAGCCTGCAACCCAGGCATGTGCCCTGACCAGGAATTGAACTGGTGACCTTTCAACTCACAGGACAAAGCCTAACCCACTGAGCCACACCAGTCATGGATTGGGCCATATCTGAACTGATCTACTTTGCCTGCCAAAAGCCCAAACTCTGGCCCTTAGCTTCACGGCCCCAAACATAGCTGGTCAGATGCACCAGAACACAGGAGCCATCACGGCCTCCTATGGCCTGCCGTTCTGCAAACAGCCAAGCATCCTGAGCTTCAACTGAGGAAGGGGGCATGGCACCTTTACTTAATGCTTTGGGAATAGTCTGCCTCAAGCTCCAGCAGAGCTACCAGACTTTAAAGATCAGAATACTTTAACAGTAACTTCTCCTCCATCAGTTATTCAGTCATCAACCAGGACAGTCCCGTGATCACCGGCAGTGAGCTGGAAAAACAAAAAATTCTTGACTTCTGGTTCATTCGTACTCTTGTTTTAACAAGAGATGTTTCCAGTTTTTAGATGCTGTGTTGAAACTGAAGAAGTATAGCCAGGACAATAATGCAAGTGTTACCTACTCCAAAGGCCTTAAACTTTACAAAGGCCATGTTAATATATAACAGGGGTCAGGTAACTACAACCAATGGATCTGGCCCATGCCTGTTTTATACATAAAGTTTTATGGGAACAGAGCCATACCCATTTGCTTATGTATTATGTACAGCTGCTTTGGCGCTACAACACCAGAGGTGAGTAATTGCAACTGAAACTGTATGACCAACAAATCCTAAAATATTTACTATCTGGCTCTTGACGGAAAATGCTTGCCAACTCCTGGGTCACACATATTGGTTCATTCTCCCCAGCTGGAAACAAGTGGTGACGTGATGGGCTGTTTGGGTAGAAAAGGCCTCACTGAACTGACCGTCGGGAAGCTGGCTGGAACCACACAAAGGAGCGGCAACACTAACAAATCAAAAGTAGGAAAGCAGATGCCATGCCTGAACTTCCGGAGGGGCTCAGAACACACCGTCGGCAAAACAACGCGGTCTCCTTTCCCATCAACCAGCCTACAAGATGAACCAGGAGCGGCCAAGGGGCAAGCATTAGAGTCTCATACAAAATAATAAAGGAACCGCCTGCACCAATGAGAAGCATCTCCAGACACAGGCTTCTTAAGTTACCTGGCCAGCCAGTCAGCCCGCCAAACTCCAGAAGTCTCAGGGTGAACCCCAGGAAGGCTGCTTTTTTGGTGACCGACTTTCCAAGATTCCCCCAGGTCTCTCTCCCCACCCGCATGTCAGGCAGCATCAGACTCTCTCATCCAGCTAGTCGATGTCCAAATGCAACAGCGTTACCCACAACAGAACTTGAAGAAGAAAGAGGGCAAAACTGATTTCTTGATGAATATGAATTCATACCACAAGTGCACTGTCCTCTCAAAAAGCATGCTCTTCCTCTCAGTTCTAACTGCTCACTGAGAGGCAAGGCTGAAAATGAACACCACGATCTGAAAAAAGTCAGCAGAAAATCCAGGGAATGAACAATATTCAGAACCACAAGTTTTCCCACACAGTGCCATTTCAAAATCGAAAGAATCAAGAATTCACGTGTCCGGATGACCAGCAGAAAAAGCCCGCGTCTCTCTGCTGTCCTGAGGCGAGAGTGGGTTGCACCTGGACACATGCACCGCTGCCCCCCGTGCTCGAGGGTGACGCCGCAGGTGGTGCTCGCTCCCCGCTCTGCTTCATGCCAGCGGCAGGGCAGGTGAGCCATCCCGCGGAGGCCGAGAAAGCACCACTGCCACCAACAAAGAGCTGTGTTGGCGCTCAGATGATAGAGCTTTCTGCCTTGGGCGACCCCTTACTATCACCATGCTTCAGGGGGTTTTCCTCTGTAAAATGAATGGCTTTGACACGGGACCTCCACGGCTTCTTTTAATATTTG
>PVKM010042525.1:0-12787 GCA_004027735.1 Carollia perspicillata | reverse complement strand
TAGTTAATCCAAAAATACAGCTTAATTTTTTTGAAAAATGAACAGATGCTGAAGAAGGAACAGGAAAATGAACAACGAACACTAACCTCCAGGTAGGTTCTGGGAACGAGACCTTTGTTTCCTTTGGCATTCTTACCCGTCCACCAACCGTCAGGGTTTCTTTCAATTATGTGGAGAATTTCCCCTTTCTTAAAGCAAAGCAAAGTAAGCAAATTTTAAAATTCCATTTTACCCCTAAAATAAGAATTCTCAATATTAAAACTATTTTTTAAAATATAATGAAGGATAAAAATCATATGACATCAACAGATGCAAAAAACAGCATTGACAAAATCTAATATCTATTTAGGATAAAAACTCTCAGAAAAACGGGAATAAAGGGAAAGTACCTCAACCTAATAAAGACCATAATGACAAACCCACAACTAACATCACTCAAGGGGGAAAAGCTAAAAGCATTTCCATTAAGATCGGAAAAAAGACAAGGATTCCACTTTCACCACTCTTATTCAACACAGTACTGGAAGTCCTAGCCACAGAAATCACACAAGAAGAAATAAAAGGCATCAAATTGGAAAAGAAGAAGGAAAACTGTCATTATTTGCAGATGACATGATACTGTACACAGAAAACCCAAGACTCCACCAAAAAAACTACTAGAACTGATAAATGAATTCAGTAAAGTACCACAGTACAAAATAAATATTTAAAAATCAGTTGCATTTTTATACACCAATAATGAACTATCAGAAAGAGAAACTAAGAAAACAATCCCATTCATAATTGCATCAAAAAATACCTAGGAAAAATTTTAACCGAGGAGATAAAAGGCCTGTACTCAGAAAATTATAAGACACTGAAGAAAGAAAAGGAAGAAGAGCCCTGGCCAGGTAGCTCAGTTGGTTAGAGCATTGTCCCAATATGCAGAGGTTGATGGTTTAATCCCTGATCAGGGCACACACAAGAATCAACCAATGAATGCATAAATAAGTGAAACAACAAATTAGAGTCTCTCTCTCTCTCTCTCTCTCTCTCTCTCTCTCTCTCTCTCTCAGAATTCCCCTTCTTCCCTCCCCCTTCCTCTTTCTCTCTAACATCAATATATATTTTTTAATTTAAGAAATTAAAGAAGATACAAATAAATAGAAGCACATACTGTGCTCATGGATAAAAAGAATTAACATCATTAAAATATCCATACTACCCAAAGCAATCTATAGATTCAATGCAATCCCAATAAAAATGCCAATGGAGTTTTTCACAGAACTGGGAAAAATAATCCCAATATTAAAATGGAAGCACAAAAGACCCCAAATACCCATAGCAATCTTAAGGAAGAAAAGCAGAGATACCTGATATAAGCTGTACTATAAAGCTATAGCAATCAAAAACAGCCTGATACTGGTATAAAAACAGACACATAGATCAATGGGGCAGAGTAGAGAGCTCAGAAATAAACCCATGACTATGTGGTCAATTGATATATGATAAAGGAGGCAAGAACATACAAGGGGGTAAAGACAGTATATTCAATAAGTGGTGTTGGGAAAACTAGACAGATACATTAAAAAAAAAAAAAACTAGGCCACCTTCTTACACCAAACACAAGGATAAACTCAAAACAGATTAAAGACTTAAATGTAAGACCTGAAACCAGAACCTTCTAGAAAAAAACATAGGTAGTAAAATCTCTGACATTGCTTGTAGCAACATTTTTTCTGCTACATCTCCTTGAACAAGGAAAACAAAAGAAAAGATAAACATATGGGCCTACATAAAACTAAAAGTTTTTTCACAGCAAAGGAAACCATCAATGAAAGGAAAAGACAACCGTTTGAATAGAAGATAACTGCCAATGGTACATCTGATAAGGGATGAACATTCAAAATTTATAAAGAACTCATACACCTCAACACCAATAAAACAATCATATTAAAAAATGGACAGAAGACCTGAATAGACACTTCTCCAAAGAGGACATACAGATGGCCAGTGGACATATGAAAAGATTCTCAATATCACTAATCATCAGAGAAAAGCAAATTAACATTACAATGAGATATCACCTCACACCTGTCAGAATGGCTGTCATCAATAAATCAACAAATAACAAGTATTGGTGAGAATGTGGAGAAATGGGAACCCTTATACACTGTTGGTGGGAATGCAGATTGGCGCAGCCACTGTGGAAAACAGGATGGAGGGTCCTCAAAAAATTAAAAATTTAACTGCCTTATGACCCAGTGATTCCACTTCTGGGAATATGTATAAAAAAGTCCAAAACACTAATTCCAAAGAATATATGCACTTTTATGTTCATTGCAGTATTATTTACAATAGCTGAGATATGAAAGCAACCCAAGTGCCCATCAAAAGATGAATGGATAAAAAAGCTGTTATACATATATTCAATAGAATAATCTTCAGCCATAAAAAAGAACAAAATCTTACTATTTGCAATAGCATGGATAGACCTATAAGGTATTATGCTAAGCGAAATAAGCCAGTAAAAGAAAGACAAAGACAAATACCATATATTTCACTTACAGGTGGAATCTAAAGAACAAAATAAATAAAACAAAACTGAAACAGATTCATACACACAAGGAACAGACTAATGATTTCCAGAGGGGAAGGGTTTGGGGGACTGGGTTAAAAAGGCAAAGGGATAAAGAAGTACGAAGTGACAGTTACAAAATAGTCATGAGGCCCTGGCCACTTTGTAAAGTATATGATTGTCTAATCAGTACGCTATACATCTCCAATAATACAAAATAGCCCTGGATGCTGTGGCTCAGTAGATTGAGTGCCAGTCTGCAAACCAAAGTGTCACCCATTCAATTCCCAGTCAGGGCACATGCCTGGGTTGCAGGCCAGTCCCCAGCAGGGGGCATGGGAGAGGCAACCACAAACTTGATGTTTCTTTCTCTCTCTTTCTCCCTCCCTCCCCCTCTCTAAAAATAATTAATTAATTAATTTTAAAAATACAAAATAATATTGAATATAAACTGTAATTGAAAAATAATATTTAAAAAATAAAGTCTTAAAAGGAAATAAATAAGTAGAAGAGTATTGCCCTTTTACCATTTTACTATCATGTAAATTTGGTAAAAATTTCATATGACTCTTCTTATTAAATCATTACTATTTCTTATTTTATTTAAACACATTGAGTGTTCAAAAACTTATTATCAGGAATATGTAACATAGGTTTACAGATAGTTCCCTTATTCTGTTAGACATGCAAACTGATTCTGAGGTTAAGTTCTGGTCTTGCTTCTACCTGCCTTAAATGTAAGATCCCCAGTCTGCTGAGCAGTAAAATCTCCAATGGCAATGTATTCATTTTCTTGTTTCTCTTCCTCTCCCATTTCTTCTTCCTCCCCATCACTTTCTTCACTTTCTTCATCATCATCTTCTTCTTCTTCTTCATCTTCTTCAGCAAAATCATCATCTTCCTCTCTTTCAGTTAGTGCCTCAGTTCTGCAAAAGCATAATTCTATGACAAGGGTCACGGGAAATAACACTTATAACAAGCATGAGTATAACTTCTATATATATACATACATATAGAAGAACTGGCCTGTCTTTGGAACTGGCAAATAAAGGAAAGAAGGGGAAAGCACAGCTAAGGGTTCCTACCATCTAGCTAAGAATATGGGCCTTGAGGGACTGAGCAGTGAAGGGGTCATATCTGAGGAAGGGGACAGGGCAGGGCATATGCTGGACTAGAGGCCAAGAAACTTGTACACTAGCCTTGGACTCATCCACTCAGCAAATGCTACTTGAGCATTACTACACAGTGCTTAGTGTACAGGCTCTGAGTTTAAATTCTGGCTCTACCCCGCCTCATTGAGTAATAACTACGAGTTACAGGCTTCTTTTAAGCTCTCCATTTCTCATCGGTAAAGTGGTGATAAATACTCGCACTGCCTCAAGAGGATTAGATGAGTTACTGACTCCCAGTATTTTGGAACAGTGTCTGCCCATTGCAAGCTTTTAATAAAAGTCAGCTCTGATGACAATGGTCCATGTCAGACACCATGGCTACAAAGGTAAACCAGACACAATTTTCTGTCCTCATGAAGTTTACAATGAGAATCTAGAAAATGGAAAATTATGCTATAGTTTAATAGGTACTAGAATGGAGGTATCCTGTAGAACACAGAATACTAAGGAACCTAACATAAGAGGGACCTAACCTAGACTGTATGGGTGGGGATCAGGGAAGACTTGGAATTAGGTCTTGATAGATGACTTGAAGTTAATCAGGCAAAAGAAAGTAGCAAGGAGGGGAAGGAAGCAGAGAAAGGAGGCTCAAGACCAGGAAACCTGGAGGAGGTCATACATGGTAGGACAAGCCTTAAAGGAAAAGAAAAAGGTGAGGATGTGCAGAGGTGGGCTCTTCACATTCTGGAGCCCATTGAGCATCATCTCTAAGGTACTCACTAAGAAAGAAGGGAAGGATCTGAGGTGCGGAACAGGCTGGACCCACACCTGAGTGTGGCAGATAAAAACTGGAAGGGACATCTTGGCTATGGAGGTCCCCTAAGGAATGAGGGGCCCAAGCCCCACACCATGCACTCCAGCCCAGGGTTTCAGTGGCAGGAAGAGAAGTCCTTATAACTTTTGGCTGTAGAAACCAGCAAGGATTGAGGCTGATGAAGACAGAAGGCTTCTGGAGTCCCAGGCAGCTCCTCCTAACCCTGGGAAGGTCACAGCTGATCTGAGAGATACAAACTCCTTTCTTAAATATTACTACATATACCAGGTGCACAGGCTCAAGGTCATGACTAGCTATGCATTTGTACTTGACTAATGTTTAAGTTGTCAGTTTGGTTATAACACGTGTTTCGTAAGGATGTGTGATATTCTACAGTGACCTGCACTTGAGATACTGAAAACTCCAAGTCAGTGTTGGTGTAGTTGTTTTTTTTCCATAAACTTTGAAGTCAGTGCTGTGGTGTTTGTTTTTTCATTTACTATTGAAAATGGCTGGAAAAATGTATCGATTCAATAATCCAAGAGATGTTGAAGAACTGCAGCAAACGCTCCTCGAGTCCGATGAGGAGAATGATAGAGCCTTATGTGAAAATGGGAGGGGTTTAGAGGACGGTTATGTGGAAGTTCTTCAGAAGATCTGGATACCGAGCAAGATATTTCTAGTGGAGAAAGTGAAGATAAACTAGACATGAATGACGAGTGTTTTTTGGAAAGGGTAAAGGATGGAGGAAAAACCCAGTTAAGAAGACAAATTAGAAAACAGCCACAGAATATTTTGTGTCAACTTCCATTAGTTCAGCCAAATGCGAAAAATGCTGAGATAGAACTTGAAACTTAAACTGCTTTCCCACAAAATATAGTAAGCTCTAATCTTATTATATACAAATAAATACACTGATTGTATATGAAGCCAGTTTTCATGAGAAAGAAATGCTAAATAGACAAAACCAGATTGAAAGCATTTTTAGGCCTCTTATATCTAGCAGCAACGACCTAAATTTGCAGGTTTTATGGGCTACAGATGGTAGTGGGATTGAACTTGTTAGACTTATTACATCTGTACCAACATTTA
This sequence comes from Carollia perspicillata, assembly GCA_004027735.1. Classification (NCBI taxonomy): domain Eukaryota; kingdom Metazoa; phylum Chordata; class Mammalia; order Chiroptera; family Phyllostomidae; genus Carollia; species Carollia perspicillata. The sequence goes on along the minus strand of PVKM010042525.1, from coordinate 7,212 downwards.
GGTTTATTCATAATTGCATCAGGTTTGACGACAAACTGACCCACTTAGGACACCTGAAAGTGGACAAATTAGTGGCTATAAAAGACATTTTCTCAGCATCTGTAGAAAATTGTAAATTATGTTACTCTATGGGACAGAATGAACAACAGATGAAATGTTACCTGGAGTTAGAGGCAAATGTGGGTTTAGACAATACATTCCATCCAAGCCCAGTAAATATAGCACAAAAATTTTTGTTGTGGTCAATTCAAAAGTATATTACACAGGAAATCTTGAAATAAATGCTGGTAAGCAGCCTGAAGGTCCTTACTTGACTAGTAATAAAGCTGTAGATGTAATCAAGAGAATTGAAGAACCCATGTACTCATCAGGTCATAATAGTACAGCAGATAACTGATTCAGATATAAATCGTATCTGACTTGAAAGAGAAGCGACTTTCATCTATAGGTGCTGTTTGTAAGAATGAATCCCAACTACCCCCTGAATTTGTGTCTTCTAAAAACAGGCTGAAAAAAATCCCACTTATTTCCTGTCAGTGCAGATTGCACACTTGTGTCTCATACGCCCAAAAAGGGAAAAAATGTAATTTTTGTTTCAAGTATGCATTTTGATGACACCATCAATTCAGATTCACAAAAGCCTGATATAATAGATAGACTATTACAACCAAATGAAATCAGGGGTTGACACTGTGGACCCAAGGATAGGTACATATACTGTGGCCAGGAACACCAGAAGATGCCTATGGTTACATTCTACACAATTTTGAATACTGCAGGAATAAAGACTCACACTATTCCTGTGCTGAACAGTAAGGTAAAAATTAGGCACAGAATATTTATTAGAAATCTCATAGTGCAGTGTCAGAACAAATCAATAGGCATTCAGAATCTCTAGGTGTGCATAAGCCTTTACACCTGTAACTTTATCAATTTCAAACACAAATGGAAATTCTAATGACGACAGAGATGAGACTCCCTCAACAAGCAGACAAAGATGTCTTAGGAGCTATGCATCCAAAATGAGTTGCTTATCAAAGTATTTCTGCCAGTGTTGTGGAAAGGACTTCTTCCTTGAGCACAGCAGGATTGTTTGTGATGACTGTTACAAACATTTTGTAAAGCCAACTATTGAAGCTTCTGATTAATTAATGTTAAAGGCATTTTTTGGTTGTAATTTTTAGCAATATCCATGTTTCTATTATTTGAGAAGAAAAATTTTTATTCTATAGTTTTATATTTCTTTGTTTAATAATTTCTAGATTATAACTGCAAATAAAAAATCATGTATTTTATTATATAAATAAACACAAATTTACAGCTTTAATTTTTTTTCACATTTCAGCACATACTAGTAATGAATGTATCTTTCAAATACATGTGACCTACACTGTCATTTTTTTTACTGTGATCTCTGCAGGGCCAAAGGGTCCACATGTGGATGTACTCAGATTCACTCCCTCTGAGCTCCAGCAGTTTGAAAAGCACCAGGGGCAGATGGGGAGGGGCTGAATTATCTGGCATCATGGCAAGAGCTGAGGGGGCAGCTTTCTCTCAGGCAGAACTGCTGGCAGAAGCCATTGTTCCTTTGATGAGCACTCCCCACAGAGAGCAGCAGGCTGGCATCGAATCTCAGTCTCCATAAACCCTGGCCCTGCCCTGGTGATTTGCCCTGCCCCGGTGATTCCCCAAGGCCCTTCCCCACCCAACTTTCAGGCCCACCCAAGCTCTTTCCAGTTGCATTTTCACATGAATGACCTGTCTTGGCTCATGCTTTAGATGTTCTTAAAATCTCTCAAACAAGCAGCATCTAGTCTCAGCATGCCCCACACCTCTCAGTAAATGGCCCCATGCTTGGCACTAGTAGCAGCTGGCCTTGGTTCACGACTTGGCCTTGCCTGAGCACCTCCAAGCCCAGCACAAGTAGCACCCTCTGCAGATCACTTTGTAGTTCATGCTGGGTAGTCCCAGGCAGAGCGCAAGTGATGGCTGACCTTGGCCTGCACCAGAGGTCCCGAGAGGTCCCAGAGCCAGAGAAGTCCCAGAGCCAGAACACCCATGAGCAGTTTCAGACCACGTTGAAGCACCACACAACCACCTCTGTAAGCAACACACTCAAGGGGTGTACTCAGAGGGCACCAGAGCCCCAATGAAGCATGTCTTGCTCTGTGGCATGTGCTCCTGCACAGCTGATCCTCCACAGTGGTCAGAGGTTTGTGGTCAGTGGTCAGAGCCAGCCCTTGCAGCTGATCAGCCTAATTGACATGACAATAGCAATCAAGGCTCAACTACAACAGGAGGGTGTATACAGCCAACACGGGGTGTGGGTATACTTCAAGGCCCAACTTGGGTAATCAGGAACTTATTGTGCCACTGGACCCTACAGAATACCTTCTACATAAGACCATTCTACCAAGCCCAGAAGGCATAGCAGCTCTATCTAATACAGTGGTACCTCGGTACCCGTCATTAATTCACTCTGGAACTCAGGACGAGTGCCAAAATCAATGAGCACCAAACGATGAACCATTTTCTCTTGTGGGGCTGCATCATGACTCACACAAGTTCTAGCAAGTGCAATGAGTCCCAAGCAAGGGCCAAGTGCTGAAACATTTTTTCCTTCTCAAAATGAGGTGAGAACAGGGTATGATGGGTTCTGAAGCTGACGAATACCAAGGTATGACTGTGCAAACAAACAAACACAGGGAGGCTGCCAAAAAGAGGAGACAAAGAAACATGTCCCAAATAAAAGAACAGAACAAAATCCCAGAAAAACAACTAAGCAAGGGGGAATCTGCCCCCATTGCTGCCCTCGCTGGCTGGCCATTCAAGGGGCCCAGAGTGTCAGAAGCCTGGGCTGGGATGACAGGGCACATCGTCCCATCAGAGCAGTGCCCTGCGGCTCTGCTGAGGGCCTGGAGTGGTCGGCAGAGCAGGGGCTCCAGAGGGAGGGAGGACACCTTCCTGCAAGTGTGAGCCAACCAGCAGACCCAACTGAATGCTCCCACGGGGAAAATGATACGGAGGCAGCAAGGGGAAAGGCAGGCATGTCCCCTGTGCAACCGCCCCCTGGTTGGATCAGAGCAGGACATGAGTAGGCACGTGGAGCGCTGCCTTTCTAAGAGAGAAGGCTCCTGCACGGCTGAGGATGATGCCGTGGACATTGAGCACGAGAACAACAACCATATGAGCAGTATGAGTGGTGCGGGCAGAGGTGGATATGGGCCGCCACTCTCCTGGAAGACAGTTTCTGAGGCTCTGGCTTCATTATGTGCAGCAGCAAAGAAAATCCAGACAGTGATGCTGACTTGGATGTGGATGGGGATGACATTCTGGAGTGTGGGAAATCACGATACACAGAGGCTGACATCATCCCCTGCACAGGCAAGGAGCCTGGTGAAGCCAGTGACAGAGAGGCACTCTGGGGCACAGCCCTAAAAGGTGGCCCTCCTAGCACACGCATCACACCTGGGTTCTCTAAATGGGCCAGTAATGAGATGCCATCTACCAGCAACGGGGAGAGCAACAAGCAGAAGGCCATGCAGAAGGCCTACAAGAACAGTAATATTGGTAAAATAACCGAGGATTTAGTTATGACCACATCTGAGGCCCTGAAAGCTCAGGTCAGGGAACTTGCACAGCAGCTAACCCATGGGGACCATTACAAGTGCCTCATCTGCATGGACTAATTCTCAATGCCCCTAATGTCTATCCAGTGCTGGCGTGTGCACTGTGAGGAACGCTGGCTGGGGACCCTGGCTGACGAGAAGCTCTGCCCTCAATGAAACACTATCAAGCACCCTGAAACCTGCAGAGAATCTGCTTGTCGGCTAGCCGCCTCAGGCAGGCTTTGTCGCAAGCAGTCTGCCTCTGTGATGTGACCCTATCCTTTGTACATATATGTGTGTGTGCGCACGTACACACACATACAGGACTCTGGAGCCAGAGTGGAGGCTGAGGCCCAGGCCCTGCCTATTGGCTCCCATCAAAACTGGGGACCATAATTAATCCAGGTTCTGTTCCCCAGGTGGGGCAGGCAGGTAGGTGTAGGTGAGGAGGGTAGCAGGGCAAGGCTCCTGAGATCCTGCCCCCAGACTGACTGACAGACAGACAGACATGCAAACATCAGACTGAAGCACATGTAATACAGACCGTGTATGTTTACAATGTTGTACATCAATGGGATAACTTCTCACCCTCACTCTTCCTCCCCACTTTGGTTGTATGATTTTTCTTCTCCTCTTAAGAATACCTGGAAGCAGTGCCTCCTTCAGAGCTGGCTGGGAGGGAGCTCAGCCCATCCACCTCTTGGGGTGCCTGCCTCTCCCTCTCCCGTGGTGTCCCTTCCCTTTACCATGTATACTGTACACCTTCCCTTCTGATGTTATACAGAAACCCAATTTGTGGAAAGCAGAAAGGAAAATATCAACTACTCAGACTCTTCAGTGCTATTTCCTTATTTTTATACTCTATCCTGGAAAAATATTAAGAATCTAGGTGCAAGGACTCTAGAATTTCCACTACTGAGTAGCTGGCATCGGACTTAACCTTTTAACCAGAAACAGCTATAAAATCTGGACTGATAATCAAGACAGCTGTCTGAAGTCACTGAGTCAACCAACCAGGACTGAGGTCCTTTACCTCTCTCCTGGGCTCTCACACTTTCTACCATACTCAGTAAACCAATGCTGATTGATTATTCTGTTACGGCCACATGTCTGTATCCTGAGTGAAACATTTAAACTGCTGGTGACATAGTATCTGAAAGAAAGAAGGGAAGAAGCATACTCAGTTCTAGCTTCTCTGCTTATGGACACGGCAAGTTCCTGCAGTTGGTGAGTCAGCTTATCCAAGAGACTGAGCTCCTCCTCCTTTTTCTGATGATAGTTTCCGACAGGTGCAGGTTCATCAGCCTGGGAGAGAATATAAGTCCATTTCACTAAAAAATCTGTTTCCTTCATATTTTTTAAAAGGGAAAAAAACTCCAATAAGTGGTGGAAGACAAAGTAAATTTCAGTATGAGTCTAGGTCTCCCTTAGAGAAATAAGACGAAAGAAATGCAGATGATTAAGTTGGAAAGTAAACCAAACGAAAAACGAAATTATGACTTGTTTTTTGTTGTGTTCCCTCGCTAGGTATCACAGACCATCTAATTATAGGTGTACTTGGCGAGGGCTACATTCCAGGCGGGGAGTGGCTTTGGTCCTAAAGATCGGCTCCAACCCCAGTGCTGCCACTTCTTGGGAAAACTGTGCCACCTCTGGGAGCCTGTTCCCTCATTGGTGAAACAGGGGTGGTTTTCAAATGTAGCATTAGTCTGCCTCCTAAATTAAAGAAGTCTGTGTCACTGTAGACACTGATCTGTATTAAAATGTTGAAAATTAAAAAAAAAAAGAATTCTGTGTCACTGTAGAAATCCAGAAGTGACACTCAGGGACACTTGTCTCAGCTGTAGTCATACCTTGGACGTGCCTTTCAGCCTTCTGTTTGAAAGGCTTGTGTATGGCCCTGGCACCTACCTGAAGCTCAGGCTCACGTTCAAAGAACTCCTGAAGGGACTGACTGCCAAGAGTAAGTTCTAGTTCCCCCTGCTTCTGCAGAGTCGAGTCGCTAGCATCAGAGCTGCCCTTGACAAGCAGCTTCCTCACCACTTTCCCTCAGGGCAGGTTATACGTGGTGTGTGTGTGTGTGTGTGTGTGTGTGTCCCTCCCCCACCCCACACAATGTAAAGCAAATTAAAAACAATCCTGAACTATAAAACTTACACAACATGAAAATAAAAACAGCTTCTTCCTGGCCTTTCTGAGTCCTCTGTGCTGACGGAGTTCATTACAGCTGCACTTTTATCAGCATTTGGAGCCCAGGCTTTCCTGCTCCCAAGCTTACACTCAGTAAATCTGTCCGGGAGTCAGCACTGAGCACAGTAAGATGTCATCACTGATGCAGACTCAGAATTCTCCACCCTAATGAATTCCCACTCCCTGAAAATATTTGTGAAAACAGATTTTCTCTAATATAATTAACCTTAATACTTACTTTGTTTAACTTTTGAAGAGCATTTTTATTTTCATCGATTGCCTGTTTTAACTGGATACATCTAAATTTTTAAAAAGAGAGAGAAAACTGATTTTTCTGTTGTCAAAACCAGAAAGTTATTTTGTAAAATCATACATAAGTCTTTACGCAGGCCAGTTAGCAACTGTGTGGCTTATGTTTAAAAATCCACATGTAAATGCTTTTCCACCCATTAGTTCAGGATCCTCGCAGCCCAGCTCTAAGGTACGCAGATGTGATCACCAAAGCTAGGAAAGCTTCAGTGACTCTGGGCTTCAGTGTCCTGACTCTAAAATAAAGAAAGCACTTGATTTGAAATGTTTCTCCCACTCTAAAATCCACGAAACTAGGACCCAGCCAAGAGGACACTCTAAGAATGATGATAACGGCTCAAAGGTATTGAGCCCCAAACAGAATTCTAAATAGTTTACAGGCATCACCTCATTAGAGCCTCAGAACCACACTCCCTCCAGATGGAGAAAGGGAGGTGGTTCTAAAAGGTGAACATACTTCCGGCCAAGATGGAGCTGTAGGTAGACATACTTCACTTCCTCACACAACCAAAGAGACAACCACCAATTTAAAAAAAAAAACCAAAACTGCCAGAAAATTGAACTATATGGAAGTCTGACAATCAAGGAGTTAAAGAAGAAACAGTCATCCAGACTAGTAGGAGGAGAGGAGACAGGCACCCAGGGCATAAAGGACATGTGGTAAGGCGGCTGCTGGAGGACCAGGCAGTCCCACGTTTTCATGCAGATAAACCAGGAAGAACAACTGGGAAGCAAGACAGACCACACAACCCAGAGTTCCAGCTCGGGGAAATAAAGTTTCAAAACCTCTGGCTGTAAAAATCTATGGGGGTTGCAACAGTGGGAGTAACTCTCAGCCTCACAAGAGAGTTTGTTGGAGAGACTCACAGGGTCCTAGAATGTACACATACCTACCCATCAGGGAATCAGTACCAGAAAGGTGCAATTCACTTGTGGGTAGCAAGGGTGACTGAGGGCAGAGAGAAAGCTGAGAAAGCAACACTGTTCCCTCTTTGATCCCTCCCCCACATACAGCACCACAAAGCTGCCAAGGGGATTGCCCCACCCTGACGAATACCTAAGGCTCTGCCCCTTACCATCTAACAGGTGCACAAAGACAAAAATA
>PVKM010042524.1:0-12790 GCA_004027735.1 Carollia perspicillata | reverse complement strand
CGCTGCCTTCTCTTCCTGATTCCACTTTCTTACTTGCCTATTGGGATTTCTTCCATTTCTCAAATTAACTATTTGAACTGGAATGTTTATCACTGGGTTTGATCCTGGGAGAATCCATATGAAATCATCTCCTTGAGGAAAAAAGTTGTCACGTTGCCTTCTATCAAAAGATATTAAATAATAGAAAAAACTAAAATTTTCTTTATGTTTAACTCATATTTCTTACAGATATTATTTGGCTACAATAGTGCTTAAATAACTACACAAGTAGAAGTGATACAAAAAGCAGAAGGGCCCTACTGATTTTGTAATTAAATGTATCCACTTTAAGCATCTAAGAGTAAGCATCAATTATGTGAAATGCTAAGGGAAAAATAATCCAAGATAAACAGTTCATGAGTTAATAATAATTATATTGTCATTTGCAATAATCGAGTCCTGCTGAATTCAGCTGTTTGCACACAGTAGAGATTGGTGTCGTAGGATTATGACACCACTATCAACATTAAGTTGATAGCTGTTGATCAAATTTAAAAGAACTTGATGGGAGGGCAAGTGGTCATTCATTCTCTTTTATTTCTTAGTTACTAAAGATGAGTAACAAAAGTGCTTCTCTCTACTCTTCTTTGTTCTCTTATTTGAAGAATGTAAGAAGAAAATGGAAACAAAGTATAAGCTCTTTGTTAAGGAAAGGTATTTATAGATTTTCTTAATGGCAACTTTAATTGGGAAATCACAACGACCTAATTTATAGGAGCAGCTTGACTTCAGAGACCATTTCTAGGAGGCAAATGGATAGAGGCAAAAGGAGCAGGTGGGATGGACAGGAAGGTGAAGAACATAGTGGGAACCCACGTATACTCACAGCTTATCATATAACAACTGCTTTAATTCTTCATCGTAAGTATAAAAGCCAGGCCAGAAGCACCTAAAATTTATAGTGTGATGATAACATGACACGATCATCATGGGACCTGTTTGCCTTATTTCTAGTGCAGATGCCGACCAAACTTCATGTCTCCGCAGCTTTGCTTTACCATTTTCAGGCATTGATCACATACTTGGTTTGGGAGAGCTAGTCCTTCTGTGTGTCTGGTTGGCATGAAGTAAGGAGTCTCCCTCTCTTACTGGTGACACCTACTCATGGCTTGGACAAAATGCAGCTTGGACTACGCATTTGATGTTTTGGCTCTACCTGCCAGCATGATTTGCAAATAGTATCAGTGGTTGCTTCTTCAAAATAGTAGTTTCAAATTTTTTCTCAGCAATTGATTTGTTTTTTTCCAACAGAATATTCTGTTGAACTGCAAAGTGTACAATATATTATGATAATACTAATTTAATAGGCAGGTCTTTGAAAATGGTGACGGACTGTTGTATGCTCTAGGATACGCTGCAGTTATTTATCCAGAAGCTCAAGGGAGGTACAGTAGGAAATTCCACTTCAAATGGAATCGCCAACCATATCTACTGATTGTGTGTTTTTTTATCTTAAACATCAAAGTCAGACAAGACTTTCTGACACACACGACTTCCCATAAGTACTAAAGATTTATAATTCAATAATATTAAGACATAAAACCTGTTGGAAATGAATCTGTTACTGAACCATGGACTATCATGTTCCAGGTAGGGGAGTCTGCATCTTCCATAGCATGTGAGTGGGAGGGGCACAGTATTGTCGCACTGGGTGATTGGTACAGGGAAAATGAGTTCTCTTATCACTTAAATCTTAGAGATGGTACAATTTACTGGGATAAGTTGAAAGAACATTTACTTAGAACATTATACCAAGAGACATCAGTCTGGGAGATGTTCAAAGAGCATGGATTCCTTACTCTCCTCAGTTTTACCTGTCTGAAATCCTATCTAGTTCCATGAAATCCAGAGCCCACTCTCATTTAACCGTTGGTAATCCAAGTTGTCACCCTGAAAATTCAGCACGATTCCCCAATAGGATGGCAAAATCTGCCATTCACTAACCAGCCCTTGCAACCTGGCTCTAATAGTTTCTTCACGTACCACTAGCATCTTGCTACATTGTCCACAGGCTCCATAATAAGACCAGGGATTGCATATGCCCAATATGGACTGGCTTAGGATATAGGCCTAGGCAACGTATTTCACATGCGTGGGGAGACTCGATCACACATTTTTAGAAACGAGAGGAAGCCAGGCACTGGCCTTTAGTTAATAACACACTTAAAGGAAGGTCATTTACATATAGATTTGGTGGAAGCTGAGGTTTGCAGACAAGAATGGGTTAACAAGACAATATTTTGGAAGAGGGTTCACCCAAACAGGTTAAAATCTGACATATAACCCATGTGAGTTAGTGCTTTCTAGTATATGCCCACAGTGTTAAAATATGCATTAGAAATAAAAAAAAATTTAGACCACCTTGCTTTCATGCAACACCTAAGACAACCATGCAGGATTTTAAGGCTTCTAGGGACATAGTTCAAAAATAAATCTTGAAATGAGGTCTCTGATTTTGGAAAACTTGGATTATTGCCATTTTACAAGTGGAGAAAGAGCAAACAAACTTAAAAAAAATGACAGGTTAAAGGGATGTCGGCTGACTTAGGCATGTTTACGCGGTGACTCAGGCAGACCTGAGGGGTGGAGCTGAGGCACCGTGCTGAAGCCCAGGAATCTCAGGAGCCCACTGCCAGCACCTACAGTGCAACACCGAGGTTCCAGACCAGACTGAAGCTGTGTTACTGAATCTGGTGTGAAATAAAGTTCATTATGTTCAAGTGGGAACTATTAGTTGCTCAAAAATAATAGTGGGTCTATCAGTTTCTCCAATGTCTGATGGCTTAGTAATTATAAAAAATTAGAGTGTAAATGTATGTGCACTTATAATCACTAGGCTATGAAGACAGAACTAGTAACAGGCAGGCTGCTGTTTGAGGTTATGAAGTCATCCATAACAACTTTCCTAACAGTTTTGGAGCCATGGTGTTGTGAAGAATGTTAACCCTTAACTGAGTCCGTTTGTAGCCTGTAATGTGTGTGTAGGAAACAAAGTCTCCCTGGTTTTTCCCTAAACTGATGCTAAAGTACATTCCCCAGAGATGATCATTTTAAATGACCATCATTTAAAGAAATCCTTTTCCTCCAGTAGTAAAGTTTAGAACAGTCTACTCCAGACTGACAGTTTGGGTGGCTTCTACATCCAATTTCTCAGGGACTTAAAACATAAGAAAACAAAACAAAACAAAACAAAACAAAACAAAACAAAACAAAACAAAACAAAACAAAACAACTTTTCCCTCCCTTTAGCACAGGGAGCTAGGGGGAGTCCAGACAAGGCGCTTACCTTGAAAATGCAAGGTTTGTGTAGTGGAAGAAGACATAGGAGTGAGTATTCTCTGACACTGCTCAGTTGGGTCATTCAGAAGATAAATTCAGATTTTCCCAAAGGGTGAGAAATGATCTAGAAATGGAAGACAAAGCCAAGAGTGGAAGTAAGACAATGTGAGATCAGGTGGGCATGTAGTGTGAAGGGATCTCTTTTCACCCTTTTGGACTTCCAAATATGTGGTTTATTAGTTTTGGAGAGTGTGTATGAACATATGATTTGTATATGTGCAATCTTCTTATGTTCTTTTAATTGAGAGTCCCTGGGAATGGGGTGGGATTAGGGTCAGTGATGGTTAGTGTGTATGAATCAACAAAGGAGCAGATCTTAAGAAACAGTTCAATTAGATAATTTAATAGCTAACTAATAGTTGCATGAGAAGATAGGGCATATTTCAGGCAATGCATATGAAAAATAAGACATTTTATTTGAAAAATATTTTGTCTCTATAACATATGCTTGCACCCACTGGAATAATTTTGGGAGTAAAAAGGACTTTGCATTTAGTTGAGTTGTTATAAGGCTTTTATTACTCTGCTTCTGAAAAGACTTATTTTGTCATTCTTCTTTTTGATAAGAATACTTAGGGACTTTCTGTATACAATGACCTAAAATATCTATTCTCAATAGATAAAAAAATGGGTAGCTGAAGCACCTCTCAGTGGAGCAGGACTGAAACTCATCGTGAATAACCCAGCGTTCATTTTATTTCAAGGGCTGCGCTGGGTAAATGACTCTGGCTCTGGGTCAGATGTTGTTTGACCACCTGAGCTAGCAGCAGCAGAGACTTGCTGTGTCACTCCAGAAAGGATGTACTGACTAACATTGTCACTCTTTCTGGTAGCAATCTTTCTTATCAATTACCGTAGCTGAGAGAACAGGCAAGTCCTTGATTTGGGTTTAGCAGCAAAGTTGTTTAGATCACAGATGCTTCTTGCTTTGAAGCTCTGAGTTAACTACCTTTCTAGAGATTCCTTTCCAGCTCAAGCTGGGATTGCAGAAGTCAATCAGCAAATGAACACTGACTGGACCAGCTGTTTCATGTATAACGCAGTGAGGCCCTTCGACTTGTCATTAGCTTGGTACATTTTGCACAGGTGCTGCAGGGGGAAAGTTATTAAATTTTCATTTATGCTGGCATTTTACTAGAGGCATTTGAGCCTCCTAGAGCTGGAAAGGGCTGCACTTTTAAATGATAGGATTCAAAGGCGGTTTAAATCTTATGGAGAGAAGCAGGAATATGTAGGCAATGACCTGGTTTGTCCATGATGTCTTCTTGGTTTCTGAACTCATTTGGTGTCTTGTCCTCCCTTGTCCCTCCAGATGCTGCTGTGGCAGATTCATCAACTGATTAATGCTTCTTTTCATTTTTGTGTCAAACATGTCTAATATCCAAGAAATCAACACTGGTATGTTGTTGATCTTGGACTTGTTTTGAATTTGCTGGTTGGTTGCAGTTTACTCCTTGAGGCTTGCCTGAAGCTGTCATCCTGTGATGTGATGTGAAGAAAGCTAATTAGAAATAAACCTAAAGACTGTATTGACACATGAATAGGTGATTTTTTTCAGCTAAACATGCACGGAAGAGAGGCGGATAGGCTACATATGTCCTAGTGAGATATGCAGCTCTAAGCCTTCGGAGACAGGGGGTAAGGGACATCTTTCAATCCCTTTTAATTTGCTTAAGTAATGATTTCATTGTCATGTCTGAATGTGTCTAAACAAGCCCAAGTGGAACCTTTGGATTTCTGATGCTTTGGTGAGAGGCCTAAACCTGCTTTGTAAAATGGGTCTTTTACATTGTTTTAATTTTATTTTTTTTTAATCTTTTTCAATTACAGTTTTTATTACACATTATTTTGTATTAGTTTCAAACATACAGCCTAGTGGTTAGATAGTCATACTGTACAAAATGTTCCCCTCAATATTTCCAGTACCTGCCTGGTACCATGATAGTTATCACCATGTTATTGACTACATTTCCTAGGCTAAACTTTATATCCTTGGGACTATTTTGTAACTCCCAGTCTGTGCTTCTCAGTCCCTTCACTTTTTTCAACCATCCCCTCAAATCCCTCCCTCCTGGCAACCATCAGTCTGTTCTCTGTGTGAGATGGGTCTTTTAATCTAGCCTGTGTTTCTATTAGAAAGGATATTAAGATAACTATATATCAGAGAGGATCTATGGTAGGTCAGTGCATTGTGCTGTGATGTTTCTTCTCTTTCTTTCTCTCCCCACCCTCCTCCTCCTCTGAGAACATATAGAAGACGACAGAAATTGTGTAGCCTCCAGTTTGGAAGACATGATGTACCTCGTTCTGTGCCAAGGATGTAGCCATTATGACCGAACAAGTGGCCGAAGTGAGCATTATCAGCACCAGTTTACAGAGAGGAAACAGCCTCAGAAAAATAAAGAAACTCATGTCGGGTCACGTAACTGATTAGTGATACAGCTCAGACTCGGGTCTATATCTCACTACAAAAGCAGCCCTACCCCACATGACTGATATGTATTAAAAATGAATCTGTGTTTTCTTTTAAAAAGTTTGGAGAAAAAGAAAGCAAGTCCTTGATTTGGGTTAAAAAGGAATTCCATAGCCCTGAACCTCAAAATACTTTTAGATTAATGAAATAACAAGGAATGAGAAGTCCAAGCCTTCTCAGGGATTAGAGTCGTTGCTGTTCCCATAATCCTGTCTCTGTTTCATCAAATCGTCTCTGTCTCAATAATAAAAAAAGGACCACTGAAACATGAAGCTGAACAATTTAATGTCATCCTTGAGACTTGGCAGTCAGTCAACGTTTATTCTCTTGTATTGCTATGTCATAAGGGCAAATAGAGCCCTGGTTACAAAAATGTAGTTTTATTCCTCTTTACACTCCACACACGAAGCTGTAATGACATCTATTCAAAAGAAGCATCTTTGGCAAGGCACAAACTGCGCAAGCGGAGAAGCACCGCTCCGTGCACTGATAGATGCCTTGTGGAGAAAATGTAGTAGTTGTGTAGGAAGGCTCAGGAAAGTCAAATGCTGAGAAATAATAGTGCGTGGGTCTTGTGGATGGTTGTTGTGAAGTAAATTATCATGATGCTGGTAGGGATTTGTCTAAACTCCAAACAAACACTGAAATGAGCTATCTCTAGGAAGTGGAACGCAGCTTTTATAATGTGAATATTCAGCAACTTGAGGCAAAGAGGAGTTTCTGTAAAAAGAGGGAAAGCACGTAGGTCAGTGATATTTTGCCCACAGGGACAGGTCTTTGCTTGCGAAGGGTGGCATATCTTTGGATACAGTGCTTCCTCCTGGTGTGTGCTCCAGGTGTTGTGGGCAGGTGTCTGGTCACCCCTGTGCTGCCAGTGGAGTGGGGGCACTGCTTCCCGATAGAGTTCATTGGCAGCTCCTCGTGAGTCTTTCTGCTGTTCTCACACCCCATTCCTTTATCTTGTCCCTTCACTGCTCACCTCAGGCTTGGCAGGGCTTGGACCCTCTAGCACCACCTTCAACTTGGGAGTTTTACATCTGTTCTTCAAGTGCTTATTTCAAGGGTTGAAAACTTATATGCTTAAACCTTGCCAATTGGTTTAAATTGGCACAATGTTTTCTTGAAAATTCTTATTTACATTTTATAACTACAAATTATTTTCAGCTCGTTTTGTTGACTTTCTCTTATTTGTTGTGAATTTGCCATTAATTCTCAATTTGTGCAAGTATCAAAGTTGTTATGCCCTTTATTCATTGTCAGTTTTACATTATTCACTATCCATTGATACTGAAAATCCTTTAAGCATTTTTAATGGTGACACTGGCCATGCCAAGCAAGTTTGGGTTCTCAGAACGAAGCAGAAAAGATGAAAAAAAAAAAAAGAATCATAATCTTCACTTTTTCAGAGAAAAAGACCTTCCAGTGTTCTAAAACGCGTAAAATCATTGCTATCCTAACTACAGTATGGCTTCAACACCCAGGAGGCAATTAAATTTTTGGTAATTTAATTTTACCAAATTAATTTTGGTAAAATTAATATTGATGATGGCTCTTAGTGATATACTTGGGGCAGGGGGAAATGGTATAGTGAGAGGTATAGCCAGCATTGTGAATAAATGCGAGAATATCACAGGCATCTATGAGGTCCCCTTGCTCTGAATTAAGTGTAAGTTCTATTTAGAATGTTTCTCTACAGTCATAGCATTCTAGAATAGAGAAGTAAATTTATCAAAAATGTTCTTCTTACTTGCTGACTGCATGCTTTCCAGCAGCACAGGGTGATTCTGGGTCATACAAGGCTATGGATAGGCATCAAAGCTTAAAAGGACAGCTTTACTCTCTCCTGCGTATTTCCTGCCAGGCACTGTTGCCATGGTAGGTCTGGAAGAACCAGTGGGGATGTTCATACCTGGTGAGCATGTGTCCTCTCAGTTGATTGCCTACTGTGCGCATTTCTGATACCCTTGCTTAATGACCTGGTTTCTGAACTTAAATGTTGCTACTCTCTTAGATCCCCACTTAACTTTGGTGCCAGTGCTTCCCTTGGTCTGAATTTCCTCTTGAATTATAACTATCTTCAAATGGGTTTTGCAAGTTACCTCACCCTTGTTTTTGAACTATAGTAAATTGAACTTCCTATGGTTAATAGATGGTATATCCCTAAACTAGGGCTTTTTTTTCCTTACCAGTAGTCCTTTACACTCATATCTTTCTTCCTGTAGGACTCTTTTCTGTCATTAAATCAGTCATTATGACTAATTGGTAGGATCACAGGAAAGAACCTTTTAAAATCTATTTAGGTACATTCTGGAATGTAAGAACATTCTGTGGAATAGTGGGATTGAGTAAAATGTCCTCAACAACATGCTTTTTTCTGTAAGAACCTGAAACCAGCGAAGATGTAGCTTATTTCATAGGTTCTGGGATAGATGTCGGACATCACAGGTGAGGAGTGGAGGGGTTGTCATTTAAATGCTAAAAGAGCCGTGTGTGCTTTTCTGTCTGAGCAGTGAGCATCACATCCCTTTGGAGATGTAACCATCAGCCAAAACTGAAGAGTCTCTTAAACAAGCAAAAAAGGCACTGTTAATAAGTTTGATTCCCATACCAAGAGTGCTCTATAAAAGTGGCGCTAAAAATTCTGCTCTTAAAAATTTTCATTTCATTCTATTTGAAAATACAGTACAACTTCTAGTGAAAAGACTATAGAGGACACAATGTTTCAGAATGTTTCATGTGGGAATCTACATTCGAATTAACTGAACTAAAGAACCAACCACACAAGATCAAAATTAGGCATTGATATGACTACCACTGAGGTTGGTAGCTAGCATGACAGTAGTATTGCCTAACATACAAAAAGCGTACATCGTTGACATTAGACAAACACAGATACAGTTAATGTCTGGGTCCTGCCAACAGTGAGAATTTTGCTTTTCTTTCAGTTGCTTAATGAAAGAAGTGATAACTGGCAGAAAAAGCAACATGTAAACTCTTCAGATGGGGGAACATGTCACTGTGAGATGTGGATGCGTTGAGGTGTCCTGATGTATAGATTAATTTCCCATTAATTAACCATTGCCCCAAATCAGTGGAAACAGCTCCTTGTCACAGGAATAGAGGGACTACTACAGACCTTGGAAAGGCCAACTGCTTTGAAAAGTTTGTTCGATGGCAGCTGTTAAATTGCAGGTTTATTTATAGGACCTGAGAACATTTCTCTGTACTCTGCTTTGTCCCAGCGAAGAGTCAAGTCACTACAGATACCGCGTTCCTGAAACTCCAGGTTGTCTACAGACACAAAGCGGAACTATCTATTTGCCAGGTGTGACATTTTACTAGGGATGGCCAGGATCATTCCGATTTCTATAAACCGAATTTTTCCACAAGGGAAAAAAATCCAGATTGTAGTTCAACATTTCTTGGCAGTCTTGAAAAATGTAGTAATCAGAAAAGTTGTCAGGTGCCTTAATTGAAACTCCCAGTGTGATTCTTTTGCGTATGCAAATTATCCTCGGTGGTATCATTTATGAGGAAAGGTTAAAGTAAGTGAGTTAGCTTTTAGACTATTAATTAAAAGGAAACAGAACTTGCCAATGAATCAAGTGAAGTGTTTATTTAATCTATTTGCCGCTTTTGCTTGTACTGGGACTGTAGGCGGCACTCACATTGCCAGGAAGATTCTTCCTTTGATCCCTTTAAAGCACCAAAGCCTCCACTTACATTTTGAAGGGTCTGAAAAATACTGATGGTGTCTGTGGTTCTTTGGGGTTCTGTGTCACAAATGCCACAAAAACATTCATGCTGGTGACATTCTGAAGGGGATGTCATGAAAATAAACTATCTCTGATGTTTCTCATACTGATCTGTCAGCGGCCTTGATATTGAGAAAAATGAGGTTTGAAAGGAAGAAATGGAAGAATTGGAGAAGGTGACTGGGGAGCAGGAACAAGGGAAAGATAAAACATCCACAAGTCAGAGAGATGGAAGGGCAGTAACATTTTAATGGAAGAGCGTCTGAGAGAAGAAGTTAGAGAAACAAAGATAAATGGGTGAAAAAGTAATATTTTTGTCATTTTTTCATCAGGATTCAAACTTTTTAGAAAGTATTTCTTTCAAGCTAGTGTTTGCAAGTAATTCTTGTGCACCTGGCATTATGCTGAATGCTTTATTTTTTATTTTATTACATTTTATTATTACGACCATGCGAGGGAGCAGTAAAGCTAACAAATAGTGTTTAAATATGTGAGCCCTAGGGCTTGATTGTCTGGGGCTGGAATCCCTAGAGCACCACTTATTTGCTCTGTGATTCTGTGCATAGTAATCTTTCTGTACCCCAGTTACTTCATCTGTAAAATAGAGATGATACTAGTATATATCTCACAAGGTTATGGTGAGAGTTAGTGAGTAGATGTAAAGTGTTAGAACAGCACCTGTGTATGGAAGCATTCAGTAAAGGTTGGTTCTTGCTATTATTACTTTTATTAACATTCCAATTTAATAGTTGAGGCTCAAAAAACTCAAAGCACAGTCTCAAGATGCCTTGGCTCATTTCAAACCCAGGAGAATCTGGCTTGAGAACCCTGCTTTTGCCATATCCCATAAGGTGATAGAAGGCCTAGTTTGTAACTCCAACATTAACTGATTCTTTTTGTGAGTTACTTAAACTCTCTGATTTCCCTTGGATGCCCCCCTAAAGCAGATCCTATGACAAGGGCTTGATGAATGGCTCCCCAGGTATATGACTTTTCTCGATGTATATATTAACTACTTGTTAATTATCTACTGTAACCAAATCCAAGAAAGCAGAGTAGGCACAATGAATTGAGAAGAGCAAAGCAATAAAAGAACGAAGCCCTCCAGAGGTGCCTTTTTAAGAAGGTGGCTGGGGTAACCGGGACTCAGTGCTGCCAAGGTCCCGCTGGAGTTGTGCCGAATATGCCTCAGAATTATCCCTCAGGGATGGGGACAGGGGAGGGTTTCCTTACAGTTCCTATCCCCTGTTGATCAAGGATTGCTCCAGGTTTGCACATCACCCAGCTTAGCCCAGAATCTCAGTGGGCAGAGGAGCCTGGGGCAGAAGGCACAGGAAGGGCAGCACAGCTGAGGTGTGCCCTGTTGTCAAAGGTTATACTCATGCCCCAGAGGATCGCCACAGGCATCTGGGCGGAGTGGTGGGCCACGGGGTTGGCATTTGATGCACTCCCCTTACTTCAATATACACACTGATAGCATAAGATATTTGTTCCATGTTTGCATAAGTAAAATTTCAACAATTAGCACTGGATTATAGAGGAAATTAAATGAGAGGTGTGTGAAAGTACTCAGAAAAATATAAATCATGTAGAGTCTAACACTATACATGTTACACTGATATTTCCAGAGTTGAGGGTCAAACAGCAGTTGAACAATTTTTTTTAACAATCATTCGTTCTATGGCTACTCTTGAAGTAACTGCGGTTATCATTTCACTATGTAACTATGCGGAGTTCAGCAGAAGAAAACTGCCTTGGGAACCCACAGGGCATACATGACTGAGTTATAAATTGATTGTTAATGTAACCCTTTGGATTGGGAACATCCAAACCATTCATCTGCCCCATGCCTGGTCATTTGGCTACTTGCTATCTTGGATGCTGTAGTCCTACTATTCTAACGTAAAAGTGAAATGCAACAGAATGAAAATTCATCCTGAGTAGGATAAAAGCTGAGCCTGTTTGGCACTTCTGATATTTAGTGGAAATCAATCTGTGCTCTACTTTCAGTTTTGAAATATTTAATTTTCAATGTTGTCTTTCTGTTTCATGTTTATGTCCTCATTCTTTCACTCACCCATCATAGCATGTTGGTCACATTATATATATAATTTCCCTGGCCTTCCATTTTTCCCATGGCAAAATTGGTAAAATATTAATATTTAATACAATGGACTGTTGGGAGGATGACATAAATTCAATCTGTGTTAGCTGCAGTTATTATCGTTACTGTCATTTGTTTTGGCAAAGATCTATAGCTTTATTTTCTGAGCATTTAAATTGTAGTGTTTTTTTCTATTAATCTAACATTTTATATAAAATGTAAGGCTCTGAGAATCATCTTGATGTTCCGCTGAGATATACATTTAAAACCTTTGACCCTCTGAGGAGCCCTCTGACATCATGAAAGTGCATGACCTTTCTAAAGGTGATTTTTCTAAACAGAAAATTGATAGCCCTGTCCATAATTGATTTATAAACAATTTGAAAATGTCAAGTACCTTGGAAAGGATAATGATTTTGATGATAACGCTACTTATTTATAGAGGAAATGCTACTTTCCCCTCAAAAAGCATGAAGTGACTGTGTTCTTATTCCTTGCACTTCACACGGACCCTGTGAAGATCTTGGCACACGTAGTGTCCATGTAACAGACCTCTGTCTCGTAGACTTATATAAAAGAATGCAAGAATAGTGCAGTGTGATAAAGACTATGATGTCCTTTTTCTACTTAGTTGATTTGTTGTTCCACTTATTTATGCATTCGTTGGTTGCTTCTTGCATGTGCCCTGACTGGAGATTGAACCTGCAAGCTTGGCATAACAGGATGATGATGCTCTAACCAACTGAGCTACCTGACCAGGACTATATGACTCTATTTTCTGGTGTTTGATGATATTGTATGCCTCACTCTTCCTTCTTCCCCTTTCACCGCACTTCTAGATAAACCCACAGGAAGGTTTGGCCACTTCCTCCTCCTCTGGTGCTGGTGGGAAGGTCAAGCGCACAGACGCCTGCCTCACCTGCCTGTGCACAGGAGCCCTCACGCCAGCCTCACTCTCCAACTGCCGTAAAACTTCATGCTGGTCTCCTTCCCCTGCTCTTGCAAGGCATTCCAGACAGCTTGAGGGGCCTGCCCTGCTTTCCCCAGAAAGCCTCGTCATGTAAGTAATAAACCTTTCCA
>PVKM010042523.1:0-12784 GCA_004027735.1 Carollia perspicillata | reverse complement strand
AGACTCAGCAAGCTCTTCCCTCACCTCACTGACTTTTACGATGCTCAGAAGGGTCCCCGTCTTTGATGACGCGTGCTCGGTTTTATTTTTGCCGTGCCCCGAACGGTTCAAAGTCCGCATGAAGATACGAGGGCTTTGCAACCTTTGCCCACGCAAGCCTAGCCAGAGCTCCCCAGCACTCAGCTCCCTTATTGGTAAGGCTGGGAAATACTATTGCAGCTTCCACGGAAGCTGTTTCTGAAAGTTGTTTATTTAAAACAATGGTAGAAACACAGGCAAACACTTGTGGTTTGTTTTTTTTCTTCCAAAAACCCTCAGCTCATTTCTTCTGCTTTTGTCTGCCTCTTTTTCCTACTTTGTCAAATGTAGTAGCATTCAGTACAAATGTCACCACCTCTGACACTCCCCCCCACCCCCAATCAGGGATATAAATCCAACTCCCAAGGGCTTACAGTTTTTTTGTTTTTTTTTACTGTACCTGGGTAGACTTATTGGCTCCAGTAAGTGGAAGCCCAGGAAGCAAATCTAGCTTCAGGATTGGCTGAGCCCAGGGCCCCAAATTACGTCATCTGAATTCTATGTCGCTTGCATATTCCAGCTCAGTTTCACTTCTACAGACTGGTTTGAATAAATAAATGAGTGGGTGAGGGAATGAATGGATGCTGACTCTATGCAAGACCCTGGGAATGAAGAAATGGAAGGAAGAGGTAGTCCCTCGGGAAACTAAGATAGAAAACATGACTTTAGCGCCAGCAGAGCCCCACACCATCGTGAGGGTGAATGTGGGGGATCGTAATGGAGACGGGGGCCCGGCAAGGAGCCAAAACCCAAAGCGCTGGCACCGGTTCTGGCGGGGCAGGCGGGGAGTTGGCCTAATGGCAGCCTGGTGGCGCAGGAGGCGGGGCTGGGGTTTCCAGCCGGCCGGCGCCGGTGCCTAGCCCGACCTCCGGGCTCTGGGCGGGGACTGGGACGCGCTCGGGGCGCGCTCTGCCTCGGTGGCGGGAGAAGCGCTTCCGGCGGTGAGTGAGGCTGCGCCAACCGGGTCCTGCCAGTGGTGCCGGCCGCGGCCTGAGGGGAGCGGTGAGTTGCGGGTGGTGGCGTGGCCGCCGTGGGTGGGAAAAGCACGGGGAGGCTGGCGGAGAGGCGCGGGCTGGGGCGCGGGCAGGGGCGTGCACCCGCGTGCCGGCTGCAGGGACATCCCCCGGGGTGAGAGATTACAAGTCCCCTCGCCACGCCGGGGACCGCCCGGGCCAGAGGTCCCTGCCTCTGGGGGCCCTCTGCCATCAGCTGCTTGACAGCTCCCCACTCCGGCAGCCGGAGCTCCCCACGAGCTCTCCCGAGGGGAGGGGGCTCACACCCGCACGCCCCCTGCCATGCTTTCTATGGCGACAGCGTGACGACACTCCCTGCGGGGAGGGCACCCAAGATGGCTGCCGCGGGGACAGGCACCGCGCACACGATTGCCAGGCGACCCGGTGGCACCGACCCCCACGCCCCTCACGCCCCAGGTTCTTGGCTGCTCCGGGCTCGGCGCGGGGCTCTGGGGTCAGAGGGGAGCGCTGGCCCCTGCCCGAGATCTCGCACTCCAGTAGGGAAGGGATGGGCACCAGCCTGGTTCCGGGCAGACCTTGCCTTTCTCTGCCCTTCTCGGTCTTGCCCTCCTGTCCCAGGTCTGTAACCTCATCGGAGGGACAGTTACCACGTTACCTACTAAGCGTGTTCAGGTGATTTAGGTCCCTTTGGTGTTACAGTCTTCCACCCCTGTGAAGTACTCCCATTGCTTTCCTCATCCAGATGAGAAAACTGGGCTCAGAGAGGTTGAGTAATCTGCCGAAGGTCACACAGCTGGCATCTGAGTGTCAGCGTACATGTTACTTCTCCAGAGATGCTTCCCCTTGGCCGAGCCGTCTGAAGTCGCCCCCCTCGGCCCTGTCCCTGCCCCTCCCTGCCCTCCGCACCCAGCAGTGGCCTGCCCCACGGACCCCCGGGGTGAGGGTTTGGTGAGCGCAGGACTGAGAACGCGGCCTTGCGCCGCGTTCCGCCCGCTCTGAGTGACTCCACCGCTCCGCGCGCGCGCAGCCTCTGAGCCCGCGGGGCCTTGGGTCGGGAATTTCCTCCAAAATCCTAATCTCTCTGCTGCCTCACCTTCCAGATTTTTGACTTGGGTCCCTATCCTCTCTCTTCCTTTGTGCACCCCCAGTTCTCTGAGCTTCTTCCGTGTTCCGGGCATCGTCATAGGTGGAAGGGGGTGCGTGGGTCAATAAGGGGGCTGTGCAGCTGCTACGAAGCTGGGCTCGGACTTGACACAGACGATGGTAAAAGATGAGAGGCAGCTCTGTGGGGGGACGAGTGGAGGCTCCCTGAGAAGTGCTAGGGCCTCGAGCAGGCCCGCCCTGCCCCCGCGGCGGCAGGGGTCCAGCTGGCCGGCTGACGGTGTATGGAAAGCAGGTGACGCGTCACTGCTCTGAGCATGCGCTCCAGGGTCGGGTGGAGTGTGTGGGCTCGCAGGCCCCGGGGCCTTCAGGACAGGGACCTTCCTAGCGGGGCTGGCTATAACTCGCCCTCGGCGAGCTGTTTAGAATGCCCTGGATACTCTGTTCAAGTTCCCTGAAACCCCCTGCGGATGGGCGCAGCAAGGTGCCGACAGGGAGGGAAAGTCCCTTCCGCGTCTGCGCTGCTGCGCAGGAGGCTGGAAGATGGCCCGAGCGGAGGCGGCTTTAGGGCACATCCACCTTCTCTGCTCTCGGGCGGCCTGCGGACGGGCCGACGGTGGCCCTGCGGCCCCCCCGTGTGGGCAGCGCTCACACGGGCCCAGCCACGGGTGCAGCCTTTCGCTTGAGGTTACAGGTAAAAAGAATCATTAGCAGTAAGTCATTCAAAAAAAAAACTGACCGTGCAAGTTAGCCTAGAAAGTGAAAAATGAGGTTAGAATATGTGACGAGTCCACACTGAATTATCAGAGGTTCAAAGCTATTCCATTTGTAGTGAACGACTATTGTGAACTATGTTCATAGACAGCATGTAGTCTGTGAGCGGACTCTCTGATGTGGGCGAAACACTCAACTGCACATGTCCAGATATTACAGACTGTCAGTATTTTTATCATTGTTTCAGCCTTGTGCCACCACCGCAAGCAGAAACCAGTGTATTTATTTATTTGTTTATTTATTTATTTATTTATTTTTAGAGGGAAGGGAAGGAGGGAAAGATCAGTGTGTCGTTGCCTCTCAGGCGCCCCCTACTGGTGACCTGGCGTGTGCCCTGACTGGGAATCGAACTGGCAGCCCTTTGCTTTGCAGGCCTGCGCTCGATCCACTGAGCCATACCAGCCAGGGCAATAAAATATTTTTTTTGATGAAGAAGAACATCACCCATCCTAAGATGGCTGATGAAGAAACCCAACCCCCAAATTGATCTGAAGGACTGGAAGACGCACAGGGAAACCGTGTTGTTAGCTGGGTGTCTTACAGTTCACAAAAGAGCGGTCTCCGCGTGGCGCGGCGGCAGTGGGCGTGGGAGGACGGTGAGGATGGACAGGCGGAAGGCAGCAATTGCGCGCGTCTCCCCATTGGAGGCAGCGCCCCGCCCCGCCCCCTGACAGGCCCATCCCTGGAGCAGAGGAGCGTGCGTTTCAGAAGGCCGCCGCCGAGTGGAAATGCCCTTCGAAAGGACACGGCTTTTGCACAGGGGTCCACCCTCTGCTCTCTGATTCGCCCTCTTGTGTGGCTGTGCCCACGAGAAAGGGGTGCTGTGTGGGGATGACCGGCTGAAAGCCGGATAAAGAAGGACATTTGCCACTCCTTGGGTGGGCCTGACTGTCCTGGCAGACGCATGGCCCTGGGAGGGGCGGGCGTGCGGCGTGAGGTCAGACAGAGCAGCTACTGCCAGGCTCGTTATCTGCGGCTTGGGACGTGGTGTCTCCGAGGAGCTGCAAAAACTGGCAGGAGGGTGATTTTCTGAAAGGGCTGAAGCAAGGAACCAATGGTCTGGTAGCACAGGGCAAGCCCGGGCCGGCACACACGGGGCGCTGAGTCCCGTCCTCCCCCAGCAGCTGAGCCGGGGCCCCACCCCCTCCTGGCCCCGACTGGACACACCAGGGCAGCCAGACCTCCCTCAGCTCTCTTGGACGGCACTTGTTTCAGCCAAGTTTCCAATGTAATGCCTTCATCGCCACTGTTAATCTTTAGCCAGGGTTAAAGGGCTCTGTCTCGGAGTCCCTGATGAAGCACATTCTCTGCTTATTGTCTGTGAAATTTTGGAAACTTCTTTTTTTTCCAACAGCGAAGCAGTTTCCAGGCATGTGGCCAAACCTCCGAAGTGAGGTTCATCTTAGGGAAAAGTTCTTTTGCTTACCTGTTTCTGGTTACCTCTTCAATGTGCTCAGGCAAAGCTCCATTCCACTCCTGCCCCCATCCTACCCCCATCCCACCCTCAACACCCCTACCCCACCCCCAGCCACTGCACGTCTGGGCTGGACTCCAGCCACTGCGGACGACGGCTTCAGTCCTGGAGACCTGGCCTGTTGGTGACGACCTCACCTTTGCCTGCGAGGTACAGTTAGTCGGGCCCTGATGAGCCCCGTGGTACATTTCGGCGTGCGGACCCTACCAACTCTGGGAGCCAGCGCTGACCTCTGCCTCACAGACCAGAAAACCGAGACTCAGAGGTGGGCAGTGACTCACCCAGTGACTTGCCTAGACAGGAAGGGACAGGTCAGGTTTGCAACCTGGAATGCTGGGACTGAAGGCCAGCTGTGATTCCCTCGGGATGTCAGGGGCCCGGGCCACAGGGCAGGGCCCTCCTCCGCAGGAGCCGGCTCGGCAGGACAGGCCCCGCAGGCCCCACGAGTGGTCCTGGAGTCCCCTGAACAAGTACGTTGCCCCCACCAGAGGGTAAGAATCTTCCCTCCACTGGTAGGGCTTCTGGCTATTATTTATTTATAATTTTTATACGCTTTCAACCATAATGTTTCCTAAACTTAAGTAATCGTAGGATACCAATGGTATACTTCCTAAAAGTCAGGCTCCTAGGCCCCACCACGCTCTTGAACCAGGGTTTCCAGGGAGAAGCTTGTCTGTCACAACCGCCTCTGCGGGGCGCAGGGACTCTGGAGCCGGACAGCTGAGGTCAGCGGGTTGGCACGAACACTGACCAGAGCGCGTCAGCTAGCCGCCCTGGTCCCCTCACTGCTGGGAGGGCCGGGTGAGAACATGTCAGACAAGCTCTCGGGCTGGGTGGCCGGTCACTCAATGTCAGTGCATATTGTTAGGCGGTTCCCTGACCTCACTGACGAAGAGACGGGGACCTGGAGCCCCGGGATCGTGTCTCTAGGGAGACAGACGTCATGGAGCTGGGATCTGAGCTCAGATATACCGCCTCCACACCATATACCCCTTCCCTCCCTCCTCACGTCCGCCCAAGGATCCCAAGTGAGAGGACAGTGAGGGAGGTGCTGCTCAGAGCCAGGAACCCCCGTTCGGCTAACCCACTGGCTCCGTAGACTCACTCAGACGCTAAACAGATCACCACCCGCTCATTGGAGCTGCCTGCTCACCAGTCGTGAAGGCTGGTATGTGGGGGGAGAGGTCGGGCCAGGGAGTCGGGGGGGGCCCCACCCTTGCGTGGCTGTGCGACGCCTGTGTGATCTGCACCCAGGCAGGAAGGCAGGCAGGCCTCCCAGAACGGCTCCTGAAGATTGGAGCACTGGATACAAGTTTACCAGTTCCTCGAAAAAAGTCCCAGCCCCACGGACAGCTCCACACTGTTCAATGGCGCTTCCAACTTCGAGCGAGAGGCCTTTTTCTCCTCCTTTCACTGGGACACGTAGAGGCCGTTGTCGGTTATCAGTTAGTTCCCTAATCTCACTGTGGTTGTGTCTCCGGGGACAGGGAGGCCTGAGGAGGGGAGGGAGAGACCGGGGAGTGGGGCGCACGCGACATTTATCCACTAAGTGGAGCCCCCAGACAAGGACCATAACGGCATCAAAGATCACTGATCACACAGCACCACAGCAAATGCAATGGTAGTGAGAGAGTCTGAACTATCGGAGAATCACCGCGCTGTGACGCAGAGGCCGGGCGGACGCTCTCGGAAAAATGGGGCCCGTCGACTTGCCCCAGGCAGGGTTGCCACTGAGGTTGGATGTGTAAAAGCCCCCTGCCTTCAAGGCACAACGAAAGGAGGCAGGCCGGTGTTTCCAGACCCCAGAGGCATTTCCCTCTGTCTGTGTTCCGGACGGAGTCTGGCAGCCTCCTCGCTCCTCCACACCCCCACTCCCTCACTTCTCCAGGCCGTGGAAACCGGACCTGTCGGAAATCAGATCCTCCCAGATGATGGGTGACACGTAGCCTCTCGCTGTTGACCCCCTGCAGTTCCTAAACCAGGGGAGGCTCGACACTTAGTCCCCTGAGGCTGTGCAGTCCCCCTCTAGTCCCGGGGTCTCGGCGGTTCCGCACCTCCATCCATCAGGGCCTCAGGTGCACACGGTGCAGAGGACGCGCTCCCCACGGGTGTCTCCTGGCTCGCTCGGGGGTGCCCTTCCCTTGCTTTAGGTGTTATAAAGCTAGAGGACTCGGGCACGTTCTCGAACACATCCTCTGGTGTCCTGTGTGGCCTGTCCCTGAGAGGTGCAGTGTCCTTCTCTAAAAAGGGGGTACGGTCTTTGACCAATTTCAACCTTTGTTCGGGGAGGGGAGGCAGCAGGTCGGGGGCAAGTCCCCGATCATAGGCCTGGGCTGGCTGCTTCCCAGTAAAGGAACCAGCCCTTCCACTGCTCCCGGTGGCCCCGCCTCGCCTGGGACTTCACTCCCTCCCAGGTCAGCGACAGCCCCACCTACTGGTGGAAACAAGGAAGAGAGCCCGGAATGCGGCAGTAGCTTGATGTTGAATTTCACCCAGAAAAAGGGTTTCAAACATGAGACCGTGTGCCCGTGGCTATTATTTTTCTTTAACTTTCTCTATTTCTAGTTTCTCTGGAGTAGTTTTAGGTTTCCACAAGTAAGGAAGGCTACATAATACCATGGACTTATAAAAAGACGAATGTCGGAAATTATTGAAATTTGGTTGAGACTTAGGGACAGAGCGGGTTTAGATCGTCTTTCTGCCGTTCGTCGTAAAACTATTCTGGGGAGCAGGAATATCCGTGCACCTTTACTGGAAGGTCAGGGGGACGCAGAAGGTCCTCACGGGGCACCGACGCCGTCGGTCTTACCTGGGCTTGTCTCTCTGACCCCCCCTCGCCCAGGACCATGTCTGGGGAACTCCCACCACACATCAACATCAGAGAACCCCGATGGGATCAGAGCACTTTCGTGGGACGGGCCAGCCACTTCTTCACTGTGACGGACCCCAGGAACATCCTGCTCACCGACGAGCAGCTAGAAAATGCCAGGAAGGTCGTGCACGATTACGGGTAACGTCCGCGATCACGCTCTTACAGCAGAGCATCGCGTCAGCCTGTTGTCTTTAAACCTTCACTTTGCAAGTTGACAGTTTTGGTTTTCACAATGGAATCCTTTTCACACACACACACAAAAAATAGGATGGTGTATTTTATTCCCAGGGCATTGCTGGCCCTTAACACAGATGCTCAAGGGGCACAGTACCCTGAAAATTAGACAGCTCTCCCTCCGACTCATCGGTACCCACCTGTGAGGCCCCCTTGTCACAGCACCCTGCCCCTTCCCATCCGCCACCTGCATCTGCACCACCCCGAGCACCTTTCCGTGTCCAGATGGAGACAGCACCCTCCGAAAGGCAGACTGGCAAGAGTCAGGGTGGGCTGGTTGCTTCGGAGACAAATAATGAGCCTTTCCAATCTAGGTTTTCAAACTATCGCTACACAACTGAATTCATATCCTTGATCACCACAGCTTCTGTCAAACTAGTTAAAAACATTTCAGAGTTTGCAGAGTTCAAAACGTATTTTTAAATATGTCATTGAAAACCAAGAATATTTCTAAGTTTACTACCCTATTATACAGGGTATGTTTTCGTTTTTCGAAATTGCAGAGCATTTGAGATACGTGTTTCAAACGTTCGTTTTAAGGGTTTACTGCCCTTTGTGCTATTAAAACGTCGCCGACTCTGTGTGATGCACTGGCCGCTCCCCCCAGCACAGCTGCCATGTGTAGCCGGCATGGACGGGAAGCCCATCCCGCTGCCTGTCCCCGCGCCACTGGCGAGGTCCCAAGAGACGAGCAAGGCCGTGCTGTGTGTTGTTGCTCCCCTAGGCAAGGAATCATCCCTCCGGGTCTCACAGAAAATGAGCTGTGGAGGGCCAAGTACATCTACGACTCAGCTTTCCACCCCGACACTGGAGAAAAGATGGTCTTGATAGGACGGATGTCGGCTCAGGTCCCCATGAACATGACCATCACAGGCTGTATGATGACGTTTTATAGGTGAGTGGTGGAAAGGTAACAATGGCCCCTCCTCGGTCACAGAAGCTTCAAGGAGGGTTTTTTTCTTTTTTTAAAGATTTTATTTATTTATCTTTAGAGGGGAAAGGAAGGAGAGAGGGAGAGAAACATCAATGTAGGGTTGCCTCTTGTGTGTCCCCTGCTGGGAACTGGCCTGCAACCCAGGCATGTGCCCTGACTGGGAATCGAACCACGGTGGTTTGGTTCGCAGGCCCGCGCTCAATCCACTGAGCTACGCCAGCCAGGGCTTGAGTCAAGTTTTGTATGGAAATAATGTCCTTGAGGTCAATAAGATTCCAGGTTGAGTTCCAGTCTGTGTGGATGCACCTCCAGGGGACCGTTGTACCTTCTCCCTCCGCTGACGCTTTCTCTTTGCTGTTCAAAAGGAGCTCGAACTTCTTCCCCTAAAGCTCAGACCCAAAGGAAACGAGACGGACACAGGAAATAAAAAAAGAGCATCCACTCGAATTCCCGTCCTCACCCAGTCCCGTGGTACGGGTGCGGGTGTGTGTGGGCGGCGGTGCCCACGGAGGCCTTTAGGCTGCACCTGCAGTCACAGGGGTCAGGATGGCCTTGCCCACCAATGGCTTCCTCTTCTCCCAATAAAAAGGACCTGACATTTACTGAGGGCCCGCCCTGGGCCAGGCTCTCCACAAGTGTAGGACGCAGTGTGAGTGAGGCACTCCATCCCCACTGTGACCCTCTGAGCTCGGAGTCAACCGCATCTAGCGAGCGAGGAATCGGGGAAGATGGAAACCTGCCCGGCCCCTGGGTCCGGAGCCTCTGGCTCAGCGCTCTCCCGTCTCTGCTGCCCTCCTCTCCGGCCGCCGGGGTCCTCGTTTTCCGTCCAGCACAGCAGCTGGGCCCGCGGGCCATGGCGGCAGTGTGACGGCTCGCTCCGTTTCAGGACCACGCCGGCGGTGCTGTTCTGGCAGTGGGTGAACCAGTCCTTCAACGCCGTGGTCAATTACACCAACAGGAGTGGAGACGCACCGCTCACTGTCAGGTAAGGCTCCAGTGTACCCGCCCGCTGCCCCTCCACTGTCCGTTTGACCGGGCGGTGACGCGCTCCTGTCTGACCCAGTAGCGTGTGGACCATACTGCTCAGCAGTGGCCCTCTCTCCCCCTCTCTGTCAAGATGACTTTTGTCCAGACTGGCTTCTCGGACGTCCCTCGTGCTGTTAGTGGCCCTGGTAGGAGAATGGGTCTTCCACTCACTCGGGCTCATCTCCCCACAGAACACACAGCACAGCTCGGGGCGGGGAAGGGGTTGTCGCAAGCAACACGTCCCACCCCCATCTGCCCTGTGGGTGTGGACAGTGACCAGCATCAGAAGCAGCGGCGACCACAGTGTGCTCTTTGCAGAGGTCAAGGGCACCTGCATTTGTGCCTGATGTGTCTTACACATAAGTCACTGATGGGACCAGAGTAAATGGGTTTAAACTTTTGCCTCCCTGAAAAAAATCTGCAGACAGGCCGAAGTGATCGGTTAGCCAAAACTGTTAGCATGGCTTGTCTGACACTCCTGTGTTTTGTTCTATCCGTTTAAGTTGCTTCTCACGGTCTGTATTCTTCTGCTGTCATCATCGTGGTGACAAAGGACGCGGGCTCTGCCGCTAGCAGGGTTTGCTGCACCCGACGCGCACCCAGCCCTTGAACCGAAACATATTTCTAAATAGGAGAGAACTGCTTGAGCTCCGCTGCATTTCGGGGATGGGACGTTTTGAGCTTTTGTACACTGAGTTACCATTTTAAGAAGAACAGCACTGCATGTTTACTTTCAGTACAAGATGAATATTTCAAAGAGTTTGTTTTTAATTTATACAAACGTGCCACAAACACGCAGGCCGGGATGCGTGTTCCCACGTGTGTGGCCTCCCGCACACACACGGCCCCTCCCATCCCCGCCGACGTGGCCTGTTCCGTGCGTGCCCGTGTCTGGGGCTACGGTCGGCGCTGTGTGAAGGATCCCGTTGCTCGTGTGGGCCTGCTTGCCTTTCCCGCGGACCCTCCACCGGCAGAGTGATGGCGACATTGTTCCAGGGGCTCTCCGTTCAAGCCCTTTCACGGTTCCCCATCAGTCAAAAAAAAAAAAGGCTCCTGCCGCACACCTGCCATCTGTTCACCTGTGGGCCGTGCTCCTCCTTTTCAGCGAACTGGGGACGGCCTACGTGTCGGCGACGACGGGCGCCGTGGTGACCGCGCTGGGACTCAACGCGCTGACCAAGGTACTGGGGGTTCCTTCCCAGGGGGGAGCGTCGCGGTTGGCTCTCCCTGCCTCACCCCGAGTCCCTCTGCAATTTCTCAGAACAGCGCCCATCCCCGGACTCTCTCACTGTCACTCTCTCTGACTTGAGTTATGCCTTCCAGGAAGCTTGGGGAGGGGTGTCACTCGCAGCCAAGACCCTGCTGCCGGGCGTGACACTGTGGTCCGGCCTGAGTCAGGCGCTCCATGCTCGCCCAGCCCAACAGCCCACCGGAGGCCCGTGCGGGAGGCGCGCCTCCGGGATGGGGACAGGCCCGCGCCCGACCCCAGGACGTTGGGACTCAAAGCCCCGCTCCGGCGAGTGCCTTAGACGGCTCTGCTGGAGAAGCAGAAACACCGCTGGGAAGCCGGCTGTGAAAGTCCCCCCCCCACTGGCCCGAGTTTCTGCACAGGCTGGGCTCTGCAGCTTCCGAGAGGCAGTCGGTGCGGCCGTTCGGGAAGGCGGGGCCGGCCCAGTAACGCGTCCGGCACGCTCTCTTCCACAGCACGTGTCCCCGCTCCTCGGACGCTTCGTGCCCTTCGCCGCGGTGGCCGCCGCCAACTGCATCAACATCCCGCTCATGAGGCAGAGGTGGGTCACGCGCGCCTCCACGAGGGGCCGTGCCTGGCGGCGCGGCAGGACTTCTGCAAGGACTGGCTTTGCGGAAAGTTGACTTTAGCATCGACAGACCAAGCTACGGGGTGGGAGATGTGGGCCAGAATCAGCTGGGCTTGGGGGTGAGGGTGGACCCACTGAGTCGCCAAGCAGCCAGAGCGGGCTGCGTGCAGGAGGCCGGAAGGCTCTCTCCAGTTCCGTATAATAATAACGAGTTTGAAAGAGTCTCTCGGTTGTGTCGGGGCCGAGAAGACTTCCACACTGAGAGCTTTTTCTCTAAGACAGGTCCTTCTCCCCACCATCCCCGGAATTTTCATTTGGAGTTTCACATACTCTTAGTCTACACCTTTGGAAGTATTTCTTTTTAGAACTGGCAAAAGTTAAAGGAGGAGAACGAGGAAACTCATTTTAGAATGGATCATAAAAGACAGGATGAGGACAGGAGCAGCAGTGACTGGACGGGCCACCGATTCGTCCCAAGTGCCCCGTGGCACCATCTGCTGGTGACTGCTCCTGGGTCCCTGTCAGTTACCTTCGGTCTCCCTCTGTTTTGGACGCTTGCTGGAATTTGGACACGAGCATAGTTAGCATAGTCACCCTGGAGTCATATTTTAATTAAAATTCTACCCCCCCTTTTCTTTTTTAACAAAGTTACCGTGTTACTTTACCTCTGCGCCTGCCCCGTGAGGACTAAACCTGTTCGTGGGGTGTGAAAAGGAACTTGCTCATGCCCAAAGTGACGCACGAGTGGGTGACCGGGCTGCGTGGGGACCCGACCTTCCCAGCCCTTCCAGGAAGGCGTCTGGGGACATGTCGGCGTGTGCTCTGCTCCCCAGGGAACTCAAGGTCGGCATTCCCGTCACGGACGAACAGGGCGCCCGCCTGGGGGAGTCGGCACAGGCAGCGAAACAAGCCATCGCTCAGGTGGTCGTCTCCAGGATCCTCATGGCGGCCCCCGGCATGGGTCAGTACAGCTGCCGTCCCTCACTCGTTCAGAAATACGGGCTGAGCGAGCGTGCGTGCGTCGGGGGCACCCAAGAAACCGCCCACCTTGGTGGACGGGCTCCTGTGCCGACTTAAAACAGGAAAACAAAACAGACAGAGACCAGGGCTCAGAGGGGTGAGGTCACGTTTCCAGGATCCCCCAGCTAGCACGTGGCCTTCGGGACTCAAGGGCGGGTCATTATTCTCTTTCCTGTTGAGTGAAGAGAATAAAGGTTGGCCCTGCCCCCCCCACCTCTTGCCTCCCGGGGACTGCGTTTGTTTTATTAGGAGGGGGGCAAATGTCCCCAAAACCGATGCTGATCGTAATTACAGTTAAATGCAAATGTTAACTTCAGATGATAGAATTTTCTGGCCGGAAGAGAGTAGTACACTCTTTTTCAGAAACTTAGAGAATGGGAACAGTAGTTTTTTCCCCCCAATTCTAACGTGTTTTAAATAATTACTCGGCCAGCGTGAAAATAGCCTAACAGTGATGTGAGCCTTTTGTCAAATTGTTGG